>JAALXI010000300.1:0-17797 GCA_012977755.1 Fusarium nurragi | reverse complement strand
GTGGTTAGAGTTCAGTCAGTTGCTGTGCGCACCGATTGATATGATATATTGAGTTCAGACCTGCCCGGAAAGGTTATTCCTGTTGATAATACTGAAGATAAATGGAAGACTTGGGTACCTTAAAGGTTAAAGTCAAAAAAATATAATAACTATCACTACAATAGATT
This sequence comes from Fusarium nurragi, assembly GCA_012977755.1. Taxonomy (NCBI): domain Eukaryota; kingdom Fungi; phylum Ascomycota; class Sordariomycetes; order Hypocreales; family Nectriaceae; genus Fusarium; species Fusarium nurragi. The sequence continues at coordinate 17,630 of JAALXI010000300.1, read as the reverse complement.
TCTCACGACTTTATTGGTATAATGTATTTGGTATCTATTGTCTGGTGGTATGCGGGCTTTATCCTAACCCACCTGATGACGAACTGACAATTCAATTGTTGCAGGGTAAGCAGTATCTCACGTTCTGGAACTTAAGCTTAACTAGGTTCTCGAAACACTAATTGTCAATCGCAGCTGAAATACCTCGACAAGGCATGCGGGAGGTGGACGTTACGATCTCGGCAGTGGATTCCGGCGCCACGATTCCAGAGTGTTCCAGGGCCTTGAAACATGCATTGTTGATATTGCGGGTCAATCAAAGAGCGGTATATCGGCCTATGCTTGCCCTGCTTCTACTCATAACTGGGTACAGAGTATCAGGCGAACCAGAAGAGAGTCAGATCCATGGAAGGATGCCCAACGACAGGTATTGGCGCCAGCTTCCACTGCCGCATGTAACTGGAGCTTGTCCGCAGTTACGAAAGTCTAAATGCACCGAAAAGTTGGTTGTTATTTGATACATGCATTGAGTTAATGGCTGAAACAGACATGGCTGCATTTCAAGAGCGCAGAATGGGCCTTTTCTTTGTCCTAGCCTGTCGCCGTCAGCAACGAAAACAAGGACGCATGGCGCATTGGGGCTAGAGGTGTTTGGCCAAGGCAGTGGGAGGGTTACCCATGTCGAGTCGGCTGCGAGATGCCAAATATAGATGGGTAGCATGTGGATGGCATATTTGATCGAACAAGGCTGGAAGCACAAGGAATTCCAGCTCAAAGAATAAGAAAGAAGCTCGTCACTGTCGATCTTTGGCACGGCATCGGTATTGGGTTGGAGGTAGCACCGGGAGATCGGATTCAGCCAAGCTCGGGAGGCAGAGTGAGGTGGGCTTGAGGCTTGGGCAGATGATTGTCTCTCATGGCATGCTGGCCTATCACGCGGCAGCCACCCGCTTCAACCCGGCCTGAATCCACTCATCTGCAGCCAAGGCCCTAGAGAGGTCCCTGCCAGTAAGGCGCCACATCCCTCTATCCTTGTATCTGATAGGTGGGATGGTCACAATGTTGTTTACACTGAGATACAGGTGGGCCCCATTTGGTTACTGGGACACCCGCACCTCAATTGGAGTCCAGCCAAGGCCGACGACGCTACAGCGGCTCAAGACGTGAATGGAACAACAATCTTACCCTCTCGCTATTGGAGAGCTCTTCGTTTTCTACCACTCACTCACTTCAGCCTTTTGCCACTGCCTTTGCCATCCAGAGCTTTGCGTTGCCGTCTCTGGCTTGAACTCATTACTCACTCATTGCCATTCCATTCCACTCGTTCTCGTAGTTGCATGTGCGCTTCAACGGCTGCTCCGCCCTCCCACCGTTTCCCCAAAACTTGCTGTAAACCTTACCGGTCGATCCGATAGAACATTGCGACATCGTATAATCGACAGCTCGGACGGTAGATCTTCACGAAAGAGCGAGAGAACGACCTCGGTCTTGACTTGAGCTCTCCACCGCTTCTCTGCACCAGCTGCACAGCATGTTACCGAGCTTCAGGTACGGATCTTGCGAGAACCCTCCCACCTCTGGCGCATTGCACAGCCGTGCTTTCCCGCGACTGGGCCGGACCATAGGCTCATCAGTCTCAATTTCTAGGTAGCTGAGATCATGTCATCATCAAACCCCGCCTCTCCAGAGGAAGCCATAGACGATACCGAGCTTGAACCCGAGACTCCCCAGAAGCCTACCACGTCCGAAGATAACGATGGAAAGGAAGCGCCCAAGTCGGCACCGCCAGCAGCAGCTCGCGGCCGACCGCGTGCCAAGTCTACCAGAGAGCCTACACTTCTCCACGACTTCCTTCTGGGACGTCCCTCAAGATCGCGGCAGACCGCCGAGCGCCAGAGAAGAATGAGCTTGGAAGCTGTCAAAGCCGAACTACGCCATGAAATGAAGCAGTCTCAAGTCAAGCGCATCCAACCACCCAACGGTGTCCGAGATCGTGTCAAGAAATGGCAAAAGGCCAATGCTACCGCGATGGAGGATACTCCGGACGACGCTGCCACAGAACCCCCCGATGTTGCGTTCAAAGACGAGGATTTTCTTAGTGTAACAGAGGAGGATCGAATCCGTATCAAAATGAAGAAGAAGCCCAAGCGACCCAACAACAAGACGAAGGAGAGTCTGGCAACGGAAGATGAGGCCACGCCAGATGCAATACCAGACCCAACCCCTGCACCTGCACCGGCACCTGCACCGGCATCGGTGTCACCAGCAACGCCAACAACACCAACACCAGGGCCAACAAAACCACCACCTAAGAAACGTGTTGTTAGCGATGAACATTGGCGAAAGAACCGAAAACATATGACTAGAAAGACGTCCCCTGCAAAAGCCCCTGCTCCCGCCAAGATACCGAAAGATTTTGTCTTGCGCACCGCTGCTAATCCTCGCGTTGCAAGCAGAGTTAAGGCGTGGGCGGAGAGGGTTGAAATTCCGGATCCACCAGCACCGAGAAGTCACAAGTCTTCCAAGTCCGTCGGAGCGAGGCCATGGATGGACGATACTGATAGTGAATTCATGAGCGACAGCGAAATGACAGTGAGCAACGTGAATAGTAGTCGAGTGACTGCACAGCGATCTGCCAAGTCAATGTCCGGAGCTGACGATGGAATCCGGGTTACGCCCATGCGAAAGAAGAGGAACAGTGGTGACGGTATTCGAGTGCGAGCCGTCAGGACCACACTCACCGACGACGAAGGAATTCGAGTAAGACCTATGAGCGATATCTCGTCCAACGCCGGAACTTCCATACGCACCGCAAGGTTGCGACTTAAATCTGCTCCTAGCTCTCGGAGACCTAGCATGAACGCCGTAAAACAGGAAATGAAGAAGCGGCAATCGGATAGATCCAAGATCGAGGTTACGGAGGATCCGTCTGAAGTATCGGCAAGGAAGTTTATCGAAGTAATTGAGGATGAATCAGAATTGTCCAGAACCACGAGGACAGGCGGAAAGTCAGATTTATCTGGGACTGCACCAATCGAAGTTTTGGAAGACGATTCCGAAGTGAGCACTCCTACCAAACGGAGAAACGCGTCAGAAAGCAAGCCAAAACCTCGGCCTAAGAGCTACCAACCTGCTACGACAAAGCAGAAGGGCAAGGAAACATGGGTGCCTGATGATGATTCCACCCTGGAGCCTTCTCAACTTGATGGGTCCGACCTATCTTCCAGTCTTCTGGCGAAATCCATAGCCGACATCCCAGGAGAGATTCCTTGGGGTAACTCCGCCTTTACTGAACTCGATCTCCCTCTGCGCGCTCGAGGGGGACCACTTCGAAGTCGTCCTATCCGCCCTGCTCGCCCTGCTAAGCCCGAAAGGAACACCAGCTTCAAGAACATGCCTAAGGTTTTCAAGAAGGTTATGGAAGGAGCCAACAAGATGATCCATGAAATAAATGAGCATCCTCCTCCGAGGGATGCTGTGCCAAACAACCCTCGAAGTATCGAAAAGTGGCTCAACACCACCGTTGACCCATTTGTCGAAGAGTCTAAATCAGAACCAGCCACAACACCTTTGAGCGAGGATGTTCCAGATAACCCGTCTTCTCCTGAGACAGTTAAGAGCAACCGCCGTTCATCTCGCAACGAAAAACGAAGAGTGTCATCTTCCATCTTGAGCGAGCAGTTGCTAACCACATCGGAGCCGGTCAAAGAGAAACCTGAACCAGCACCTGCCCCCAAACCTGAGCCTGTTAAGGAGCCATTACCAGAGCCACTACCAGCATCTGAGAAGAAACCGACCCCTAAGCCCAAGTCTGAACCTGAACCAGCTTCTGTGAGAGATCCTTCACCAGAACCTTCACCAGAACCTCCAAAAGCACCTTCACCAGAGCCTGAAGTTAAGACGAAGCCAAAGCGGCAAGATACAAAGGCACCAACAAGGACTCCAGGTGGCTCAGGCCTCAAGAGAACCAAAGCAACACGAAATACGGCTTCACCTGCCAAGTCAAGCCCTAAGAACTCACTCTTCGGCCTGCTCAAGGAAGCTTTCACAGGCGAATCAGGCAATTCTCTTCCTAAAGTGAAGCCTTATCAAAGTCGGGAAGAACGACCATACGACGACGAGGACCCCGAGTCTCTATATGCCGACTCCAGGTACAACGATTCCCGATATGACGACTCCCGCTACGATGACGAGCTTACTTACGATGACGCAACCGAGGATTGGACCGAAACAGAACTTTCCAAGACTGAGAAGTCGAGAGGCGTGAGATCTCCATCTCCTGAAGAAGACAAGAAGCCTCAGCCCCAGCCTCTGCCTCAAGTCCAAGAACAAGAAAAGGCTCAGGACCCAGCTCGCGAAGAACTTGCCCGAGAAGAGGAACGAGCTCGAGAAGAAGAAAGAGCTCGAGATGATCGAATAGTCTTGCCTTCGGCGCGAATGGCAGGCCCTCGTCTCCCACCGCCAACTAGGGGTCAATATGAGTTGTCAACGATTCTTTCCGAGGAGGGTTCTAGTGCTGTCGAATCGGATCTAACCACGGATGTCACTCAATCCACTCTTACGCAATCCACAGGCCTGACAAGGAGGAGCAAGCGCTCGAGTTCGAAGAACCAGGGTTCTGGCCTTAAGCGACGGCTGACTCGTCACTCTGATCTTGTATCAGTCCTCTCCCTACCTGACGACAAAAACGTCCCCAGCGCCATCACAAGTAACCGCTCAAGACCCAGTATGCGAAAGAGCCGAGGTGGGGCCAACGATGTGACGAATGACGATCTTCTCAAAGAATTTTCCGAAGATGAAAGTCTTTATCTTAGGGAGTTGAAGACATTGGTCGAGGGTGTTATTCCAGTCCTTCTACAACAGGTTGTCAATGGCGATAATGCATATGACCTCTTCGGGGCTGGTGCACCAGTCACCAAAGCAGACGCTCTTTCGAAATCCGTGGTGAGCATGGGAGTTGCCCTGGAGAAGCTTCGAATGGCGCACCGCAAAGCCCCCATTCAAGATATCCGTCGATTAGCTTCATGGGGTCATGGAGTGGTGCCCATCTACCACAAATATCTCGATGCATGGAGACTGGGCTTCCAAGACCTTGTCGTAAACCTCGCCCCGGCTGCCGGGGCGCTGGAGGATGAAGACTCTCTTGTCGGAGCAATGCCTCGAAACGAATCTGGAGATATTGTTGATGCCACAGGGGAGCGTGTTGATGTGGCTCATCTTCTGAAGAGGCCATTGCTTCGGCTCAAGCAAATCACCAAATTCTTTAGATGCGTCGATTCTATTCTTGCAACAAACGATACCTACGATCTTCTGAGCGACTTCGAGGACCTTCAAGAGAAGGCCCGTCGTCGACACAGAGAAGAAATGGCCAGGTTGACAGATGAAGATGCGATCAACACCGACACCACTAGATCGCGAGACCTCCGAACGCTTGCTCCTATGGAGTCTGTGTACATTGAGCCAGCGAGACAGGTCAGTGCCAAGGACTTTTTCTCCCTGGACTTGGCGCACTCTAATGGCCAACGCCTCGAGTGCCAAGTTGAGCTGGTGCACCGGGACAGTCAGCACCATCCTGAAGATAAGGGAGATCTCTTGATCCGCGAGAACGGAGTCAAGGGTCGATCGTACCTTTTGTTCCCACCTGTGCCACTTGAGTTGATCTCGGCCAGAACGGGAGATGGCAACTTCGACATGGTGGTTATGATACGCGGATCACATAACGACAGACCATGGCACGAATTGCTCACACTTACTACCGATAGTGAAGACCAGATTCTAGACTGGCTCGACATACTCCCACTTTCTCCTGTTCCACCTAGAGAGCCAGAGCCGAGTGTGATTGATGACGAGGAACCGTGCTCACAATCTCGGATGCCAGATGTACCAGTAGGTGTCCGAGGATCCTCTCGCAAATACTCAGCTCAATCTCTTCGAAACACGCATTCCCGCCGCTCATCTGCCGCTGAGTCACCTCCGGCCAGTCCGACCTCGCCCACTACTACCAAGCGAACACTACCGGCCAGATACCGGCCCCGATCAGCATCTCCAGCAAATTTTTCTCCTCTGAAGTCGCCTGAATATTATGATCAACAGAGGACACCAAGCCAGTATGACTATCAATACGATGAAAGACCCATGACCTCGCAGAGCATGCAGCCTGACCCTCTAAACATCCGCAAGAGTCCAAGCAGTGTATCATATCGAGACGATGGTGCACCACCACCCCCAGCTCATCGAAGCTTCAGTCCTAGTCCAGGCCCTCAACCTAGCTCGAAATCTAAATATGCTAAGCCACCTCCCCTCGAGCCACCCACTAGTAGCCGCGTCAAGCGCCGCACATCATCTCCGCTCAAGCATGAATACCTACCTTCAGACCAGTCGTCGATATCTGGTACTTCTATTACGGGCAGCTACCACTCAGAGGATTACTCCGACTCCGACTACAGCTATGATTCCTCAGATGATGACATCGAGAGTGTGGATCTCCCTGAGACCGAACTGGGAGTTAGCATCAGAGAGGATGCCAGATCTCGTGATGTTATTGAAGAAGAGCCGGAAGATCGTCTGGAAACCTTGCCAGAAGAGGAGTATCCTGAAGAGTACCAACGGCGGGAACTTCACGAATCTGTCTTATCGGGCTCGGTCGTCGATAGCCTGGCACCATCCAACTCTGCTTCTCAGGCCGGCCTCTATGGACAAAAGACTGCCCCGGAAGAGAAAGCCGCAAGATACACTGCTACTATTTCCAGGTGGTCTGACAAGGGTATGTGGAAGAACATTGCCGGAGACAACCTCTCAATCATCGTTACTCCTGGCTTGATTGAGGCCTATTCCGTCCACAGTGGAGCAGAGCAAGGAGACAAGCCGATGCTCGCGCTTGATCTCACTCCGCTCGTTCTTATCCGCCAGAGCACAGCCGTGGATCTCGAAATCCGCTCCTCAGTCAGACCCGACTGCCAGCTCGCCAACTCCCATGGCGGAGGAAACTTCCGCTTCCGATGCCACAACGGGCCTGACTGCTACAACCTTTACATGTCGGTTCACCATGCCCGTCTCAACAACCAGAAGTTCATCCAGCTTGAAAACGAAGCTCGTTTCAGAAGCTTTGGTGAGCACCCGCCACCCCCTGAGAACGATGACACAAGCAGCCGACGACGACGAAGCTGGTTCGGTCGTAAGAACAGCTACCGTGGTTCCGTCCGCGCACCAACCCAATCTTACGACGGTGCAAGCACTACTCCTTCATCTACTCTCTCCGCATCCAGCTTCCTCAAGAGACTCACTGGGCGCGGTCTGCCATTCAGTCTGGCCCGCTCCTCTGTCAACCGCAGCAGCCGCTATGGTGGTGGCGCCAACACTCCTGGATCCTCGTCTTATGGCGGCACCACACCACGTTCGCCCTCTATCAGTGTTGAGAATAGCGGCCGTGGCCCCGCAAGCTTCGGCACTGAAGATCTTAAGATCCGCTTGCATCTCCTTGTTGCAGCCGCCAAGTGGGAGGACTTTGGCAATTGTAAGCTCTCTATCCGACGACCTCCACCGGGTTGGCACCAGGCTCTCCGCGCCGATCACGGTATGGAAAAGCGCGTCACTGTTACTACTATCCCACGCAAGGACTCAGAACAACCCAAGGTGCTGTTAGACGCTGTTCTGGGCAGTGGCTGTTTCACACCCATGGGCAGCCGTGGTATCGTGTGCGGCGTTTGGGAGGAGATGAAGGACAGCAATGGCGTTGTTGGCGTTGTTCCGGCTACGGGCCCTACAGGCGGCAACGTCAAGAAATGGTGCTTCCAGTGCGCCAGTGTCGCAGAAGCGAGCTGGGTGCTGAGACTTGTCCACCAAGAAGTCATGACCATCTAAACGCACACACTCCCAATTTTCTTCAAACCTTTGTCACTTCTCTTGTACCTGATTATAACACATTCACATCCCTGGGACTCCCAGATTCGTTACATGGTTCATCTTTCATATTTTGATATCCCTGGTGTTACTCAACGCACCATCACTTTTACATTTGTTCTTTCTTTCAACGCATGCCATGCGATGAGACTTAACGATACCACATTTTCCTTTGAAGCCTTTTTTAATCTGGTTTTATATACCAATCTTGTTGTTTCTTCATACATGCATCTAGATATGGGCGGATGGCGTCAGGATGAGAATTCTCTGTGCTGCTGGAGAAATCTTGGGCCTGGATGTTCGTTGGCATACATTTTGGAGGCCTTGACGAGGCGGAGGTTTGGGGACTTCTTTTCTTGTGAATACGGTGGGAGGTGTAGAGATACAGTGAGGAGAAAAGGAGCAGTGCATAGCGGCTACAATACCAATCATGTTTCGCAAATAAACAACCCTAAGCCAAGGTGGCATGACACGTTCGTAAGCTGTTCTAGAATTTTTTTGTTGTATTGACTTCATGATGAACAATTCGAAGCAAAGCCATGCTAGCTGGTCACCCTGGACTCGCCGTGCTTTTTTCCAAGTTCCGGACTATAATCGCCATTGCCGTCGTATCACGTTATTGAAGATGCATCGTGCATAATGAAACGAGAAGCTGAGCCCTTTCCTCAGGTGGTATTCCCATCAACCAAAAACAACTCCGTTCCCAGCCCCGACGCTATGTTATGCGGCCGTCAACTCTGTTTGCTGCTACCGGCAAGGAGAGGTGGGATGTTTGAACTGTTATACAGGAATCAATATGCTCCTTGTTATCCAAAGAGACATGTTTTTATAAACAAAATGGGTCACCCCGGTCTATAGACGCGTGATAACTAACCACCCCAAAACACGAATACAAGAAATATTAGAAAAGTCGAGTGTCGTAAGCTCATGAAACTGGAGTGATGGGCTGTGGTTTACCGCCATCGACAATAATCTGAGGGTGTATGCGAGAAGCTGTGTCTCCAAATTCGAGACGTTTCCAAGTCTTGATGCGGGCTTCATTGGTATCAATTTCGAACAAGCGCACACGGCGATGATAACCGCCATAGCCAGCGTAGCCGCCGAAGCCAGAGCCGCCAGCGTAGCACATCCACAAGGCAGGGACCTTGGTCTCTCCCTCACCTGCCAAAGATAGGGAGCAGTAGTCATTGCAGTGATCACTAAGAAACTTAGTTAGCGAATTCTAAATACTAGGCAAATACTCAAAACTTACTGTCCTGCGCTGACCATGACGACGCCCTGTTCAACAAGGGCATCGTGAAAGCCAGAATTGTATACGGGAGCAGTGACCCCCTCTTTCCAATCGCCAACACGAGGTAGTTCCGGGTTGGCATATTCTGTGAGGGGAATATGAATAAAGGCGAGATCCATGTGCCGACCAGTGTATTCGTTGTGGTTCTTCTTGAGGCCAGCGGCCGTCTTCTTGAACCACTCAATCTGGTTAGGTTTAACCCAGTCGTAGCCGGGAAAGTTGCGCTCATCGGGCGAGTAAGCATGTGTATCAAGAAGATAAATGGTCAGAGCAGAATGATCTGTCTTCCCACGAGCCAATACTTCCACGTAGTAATTGCCAACACCGTCAATATCAGCTGGCCCAGCAGTGGAAAGGGAGTAGGGAAGCGTCTCCATGATGGCCATCTGAGCCTCACGAGACATGGTCTTTTCGTCATCGTGGTTACCGAAAATTGCAGCATAGGGGATCTTTCGTTCGATCAAGAGCGAGACGATCTTGAACATGGCCTAGCTAAGGTTAGGGGCGGAAGCTGCAAAATTCGACATGGGCAAATACTGACAGTCGGTGCGTCTGGTGCTGTATCACCATTGACTTGGTCACCACTCAGAATGACCAAATCGGGCTTCTCGTCATCAAGGATCCGAGTAATAAAGTCAAGTGTCCTAGGATCTGCCTCGCATTTGCCACCGTTGTAAGAATCGGGAACGGCCTCACGACATGTGCCAACGCCGGTACTAAGATGCAGATCACCGATCTGCATAATTTTGTATCGGCCATCGTCGCGGATCCTGGGCGTGGGTTTCTTGACTTCTCGGGGAGGACCTCGGCGTACGGTAAGTTGAACGCAGAGCAGATTACCGCCCGTATTCAAGAGCAGTGGTGTTCCTGTAACAGTGTAGCCATCCCTTGCTTCGACAGCATCATCTCCGAAGAGAACATCAAGATCAGTCACGGCCTGCTTCGAATCGCTGGCTTTCTTCTTGGCCGAACGCTTGATCCAAATGCCCGCTGATCGGGCTTCCCAAGTATCATCCGTTTCTCCCTTAGGCTGGGGTTGAAGCCTGCCAACTGCGACATCCACCACAACACGGTCCTCCTCAGTAAGGTCCTCCTCGTGTTTGCGCATGACATACAAGTAAGCGCTCGTGGTCCATGTCCTTCCGAGGTAGAGATCCTTGTCGACTCTGTGCCACTCTTTGTCGAGATCGCATGAGGAGAAGGGATTGACAGTCGAACATGTGACTATTGAGACATCGGTAACTAGAAGTCCGGGGTGGTGGGATGGCATATAGCCATGGATCGAATTTGGGAGGACACGATAATTGCGGTCGAGGAACGCGATGACGAGAAAGGTGAAGACAGCAGCGCCAGCGAGCTGAGCAGCTGTTCGAACCTAGTAGTTGGAAGATGGTTATTTAACAGCCTTTTGTGGCCCGAGGCCGGCAAGGCAGCCATGCAGAGATCTAGAGTGGACATACAATTCGTCGAGTCATGATGTGATGCTGAATTAAATTTGGAGGTCAAGTACTTGAAAGGAATCGCTCAGGGGAATCTAAGTATAAAATGCAGGTCCTCTTCAAGTAGGAACGGCCAGGTAAGGGCGATGAGAACGGGCCTTCGGGAGCTGAATGGCAGGCTGAACTTTTCGCATCTTCCAAGGGGTCGGGTGCTATTGCATGATTCAGAGGGGCGAAGTCGGAGATATAGAATGGAACGAGTGCGCCCGATCGAGTTGAAGCTGTCTCGATGGTCGCGAGGCTTGTCCTTGGGTGGCCGCAAATGTCGATAGTCGTTGAGGAGTGATGATGAAGCGATCGACGAATCGTGGGGAAGGGAAGAGGGGACGAGACGAGACGAGTCCGTGTTAAAGTTAAGTCGGTTTGGTAAAGTAGAACAAGCGGCGAGGCACCTCAGCAGATTGTAGAAGTAATCAGGCGCCCAGACAAGACACCTGACATTAAATGCAGTGCGGAGCAATAATGGGAAACAGAAACAGGGGAAAGATGGATCATTTCGCACCTTTTCTGACCGCAAAAGAGGGCTAGAGCCAAGAAATCATTTAATTGTGATACTTTGATGTCTGGCCCTCCCCTGGTGAACCATCAAAGGAAGGGCATCAAGTGGAGCGCCGGTAAGGATCCGTATACTGCATCGGTCTAGGGTAGAGCCTCTTTTGGAACCAACCTCGGGCAAATCTGGGGAACTTGGTAGACTAATTAAGTTGACATTGAATTATTGTTCTTCTTCCTCAAGGGTGCTCTAATTACTTGCAAGCTCATCGTGGCTCGGACTTCTCGCACTTCCTGTATCCGCGCATGGAAGTTACAAAACACGCCGTTCAGCTGTGCAGGCCATCTTGGGGTTACAACCGACAAATGCACTCTCGATATTTCCACGTGAGGCCCTCGTTAACCATCCAACACTGGGGTCATGTGGTGGCATTCTTTAGGTACCATTTGCCTTCCTGTGTTTGCAACATTATCTTGTCTGACACGCCCAGCTAACCAATTCGCCGTGCATGATACATATATGTTGCCAAACATGAGGCTGCTTGCATATGCGTGCTACTATTGGGGTTGCTGTCTCTGTACTCCGTAGTCCTACCTCCTTCCAACAGCTCTGAAAGTAAGCAAAGAGCTCCGTCGAGCTCCTTTGTGAGCTCAGTGGTCCGTGCACGTCTCCCTGTGAACAGAAATAGGTATTCCTTTCGCACCCGACAATAAAATCTGCACATGGCGAGATAAGGACTTATACTCAAGAGAGGTTTTTGGCAAACCTGAGGAAAAGCAAGGACAATAACTAAGATATTCAATTCTCTCTTACAAATTGTGAGTATTATATGACGACTGAAACCCCTGAGCTGGTTCTCAACTTAAGCATACACATCCTTTGTTTTGTCTCAAATGATTGATTAATTCTATCAACCCCTTTGGTGTGAATTTTATAGAGCACTGCGTCCCAAACAAAGAGCTAGGCCCACTATTTCTTCCCTACAAGCGTCATCCCCCAATCCAAACCGCGTACCTTTCCTGTCCTCTTTCATACCCACGCGCATCAAATATCAGAACCAGAACCTCAATCGCAATCTCAGTCGCAACAGCAACAGCAGCATCACATTCTAGTCCCATACTGCTTCAAAGACACCACCTCAACGCGCTTCTATCTCAATTCGCGCATCATGGCCGAATACTCATCGCTCAAGGTGCCCGAGCTGAAGAAGCTGCTGGCCGAGAAGGGTCTGCCTCAGACGGGCAACAAGGCAGATCTCATCGCGAGGCTCCAAGAGAACGACAAGCAACCCGAGACCGAAGACAAACCCGGTACGTCTACCATACTCTAGATCCGCGCCTAGGAACGAGCATCACCTCGCGCAAATTTTATCGCATCGAAAAACATGAACTAATTATATCCCCTAGCCGAGAACAAGGAGGACGAGATCAGTTACAGTGATGATGAAGCTCCTGCTGCACCTGCTGCCGTTCCTACTCCAGCTGCCTCTGCCGCCGCCCCTGAGCCCGTTGCTGAGGCCCCTGCCGCAGAAGCAGCACCTGTTGAGGCCGCAAAGGCCGAGGAGCCCACAGCAGAGAAGCCTGCCGAGACAGCAGAAGCGCCTGCTGAGCCCGAAAAGTCCTACGCCATTGGTCTGTCGTCCACTGCTGCCGACGAGGAGACCAAGAAGCGTGCTGAACGTGCCAAACGGTTCGGCATTGAGGAGGATGACGACGCGAAGAAGCGCGCCGACCGCGCGGCTCGATTCGGCATCGACGAGAAGGAATTAGCTACTACACTTGATTCCGCCCTCCCAGAGCGATCGCGAAAGCGAGGCCGAGAGCGCAACACCGAGAGTGAAGCAAACCGCTCCAACAAGCGACAGAGCCTTGACCGAAGAAACGGTGGAGGTCGGCGACGAGGAGGCCGTGGTGGCCGTGATGGTGGTCGCGATGGTGGCCGCGATGTTGGTCGCGAAAATGGGCCCCGAAAAGAGACAAACCGCAGCGGCATTCTCAACGACCCAACAGAGAAGGCCAAGGCAGAGAAGCGCGCTGCCAGGTTCGCTGGAAACTAGAGCCTGAAGAACAATGCAACAACAACATGACAGTTTCAAGGATAGGTTGGAGCAGGCGAACAGGGCAAAACATATTTACGTAAATGGATATTTTCTAGTTGTACAACATTCTCGTTTTTCGTTTTCAAGCGCAGACTATCAAGGATAAATGAATAAAGAGGAAATCGGCGTCTTCGGTCAATCTTCATTCCCATCCAGATCCAGAGGGTTTCCTTCGCGAGTGGCTTGCCATCAAAGAGGCGTCCAGACGACGATATCAGGCGACGCTGCGATGGCCATACCAGGTGCGTTACCTGCAGCTGCTGATGCGACCAAAAAGCCAGATATTCTCCGCACACCTCAATATAAATGAGCATTTCCGAATTACGCGCGAGCTCACCCTACACTCCGAAATATGTCGGGGGACAAGGCATTGCATCGAGCCTCCTCGAGGTTGTTCAACGGTGGCCTTGCGTACAGCGAGAATTATGCTGGGATCATCCTTCGAGGTCGGAATAAGCCATACAATCCGAATGGTTGCACCTTATCACTACGGAGTCACCAGTCTCCATGGTCCTGCAGTTTGACAGACGCTATGGGGATCCATCAACTTGACCTCTTTTCCTCTAGTCTCCGCGCCGAAGCTTAGGAACGATGTTTCGAATACGAGCCGTGGATGGGGCCAGGTTATAGAGGAAAGAGAGGATCTAGGGTCCATCTTCTGGTAAGTGCAGAGCTACTCTTCAGCATGGAGTCCGATCTTATCAATGTTTTGTTTAAAAGGAGTAGAACTCGTCAGGCTCTTTTTTATTATTAAATTTTTTTAATTATTTAAAAAAGAATTGCCATACAAGCGTGACTTTTCCTTTGCTCCAAAATATCTTTGTAAAACAAAGCCCAAGTTTACTCTTTTACAGCCTTACTCCTTCTTCTCTAGCCCAGCTGAGTTGAAGCTTGAGAAATATATCCACTACGACTCAACACCATGTCCTTGCTCCTGTCCCACCACATATACGGCGGAATTGAGCTTCCATTGACGGGGAAGCCTTCCTTCAGCTTTAGCTCCCGAGACACTTGTGAGCCGTGGCACGACTGCCGGTGCCGCGGACTTGGTGTTGCGATACCCCTTTTCCTCGAGGACTACTTGGTGTGTCAGACACTTGCCTCCTGGCGGATGGCGGGTCATCTTTGAGCCAGGGGATCTCGATGAAGGGACTGAACTTGAAGAAGCCTTTTTCATCTTTACCCAGGTGAGAGTTCTGTCACCTGTTCAGCTGAACTCAAACCCCGTGGGCTTATGTAGTAAAGACCGGCCACATCGGAGAGGCTGTTCAATCCACTTCGAGGTCGATGTATCCCATTGAACAGCCAGCTTTGAGCGTCATATCTTCAAGACTGCACAGAATGTAAGTGCGGCCGATTCGTGAGTGCTTGCAGCCATTAAGCAGATCGACATCAACGATGGACAGCCTGATGGGATGGGTGTCATGTGTCGTGGTTCAACCTTTGGCAAGGAAAAGCACATGATGAGTAGCTCGAAAACGTCTGGAACCAACGAGAAACACAGACCCGCGGCTGCGCTAATCCCGCAATCCCAAATGGGTTGATAGTCTCTTCAAGACGCAAGCCACGATGTCCGTTCTTGGACGATCTTGCAATCTTTAGAAAAGGCCCTGGGCAAACGTGCTTTGAATGACATGCCTCAATGGCCCATGTTGACAGTGCAATTTAATGAGCGGAAATCCACACTATAAAGCGAGATAAAACCATCATCACCAACAGCCTGGTCCTTCTGGCTGTCATGTTACCAGACGCTAAGCTCCAGCCAAGTCTCAGACAATGGACCAATGGTGATGGCAAAACCCCTGCGCACGCGATAAAGCAGCCCTGGTCGCCGAGCCGTACGGCGGCTATGGTTGGCGGAGGCGTCTAAGCAATTGGACCACTCAATAACCCCGGCGACTCCAGTGTCTCCAGTTGCCGTTGGACTCCCAGAGCCCGTCGTGGCCTTGAAGTCTCCTCGGTGGCCCGCTTGATCATCCCAAGCGAAGTAAAGGCTTCGCAAGCGAAGTTGCTGGGCTTGCGCGAGACGGGCTGGAAATATTGCAGTCGATGAGTTGGCAATGAGGCAAAGCTGCACAGAGACGCCATTTGCATTTGCATTGCATTCACCGCTGCCCAAAGTACTCTGTACTTTGATATTGAATTCGAGTGACTTTGCAAGGGCACAACCTGCACCTCATTCGCTCGGCCGGCTGACAAGCCACACCGACAGGGGTCCTAGCCTGGCGAGGGCTTCATGTCTGCCGGAGTGGCCAGCCACGCGCCATCTGCCACGTCAGTGAAGCATCTCCCAGAAAGCAGGGACACCAGCCTCAAGAACCTCAAATCCGACCAGGAATCTGTGGCGGCATGGGATTTTCCTGTGGCGGAGCTGCATCTGCATCTGCATCTGCATCTATCTGCATATGGGATGCCTCTTTGGTAGCCACTTTTAGAACATGTTCCCAGACCATGCCGGTCCTGCAGCAAGATCTAAGACTGATCCAGGTACGAGAAGCATCGTCTCTATTTCGAGATTGCCATTGTCTCTGGTTTATCAGTGGGATATCGACGTCAAGACGCATTTGCCGCCCTGCCAGCGCACTCACCTTGCCACTATTCAAGCTGTAAGCTTTTCAGCTAGCCAGGCTTGCTCTGGGGCCAGGGCCTCTGGAGGCTCAAAGTCTCACCGAGCGTTTGGGACCCGACCTCGTGAGAAGGTGACCAGGATACAGTATGGCGGCGTGTATGACAAAAGAACACCTTGTGTCTTGAAAATGACGTCGCGAAGCCAGGATTGTGCAGTTTTTTCGACTGCCGACCGTTTCATGCAGGCTTGCTTCTTTGGTCTCGTGGTGTCTTGTCTTTAAAAGTGCCCATCACAGGACTAACATCGGATGGCGGTGAACTCTGAATACTTAGCCAATACGTAGACCAACATCGCATATTCGCTCATGCACAGGATTCGCTATTCGGTTCGCTGAGCGATCCGCCGACTAACAAACAAGTTTTGTTAGATATATCGAGTTGTGCCGTGCTCCCTCTTGCCATCCAACGTCTTTGCCGAAATATAGTACCCATGCCAATAGTCAACTACAAGGATCCCAGCGAGATGTATCTTTGCTGCGAGGAACGGCGAACTGGTTGGGGCTCGATGCTGCGGATCATGGGTTAGTCGTTCGTACGTAGTCTTTGCGAGAAAAAAGCGCATGCAGGAGAAAGGGTTCTCCTTATCCTGGAGTGCATTCCGACGGCCTGTGGAGTGAAACAAGAGGTTGTGAGAGCATGTTTATCATTGGCAGAAACTCCCTGAACGAGGACCAATGGAATGATCGCGTCCCTTGACGATGGCCACTCTCAGGCGCTTTGTGAAGCGATTTTCAACGAATGGGAGGGAGGCCGGGATACAAGCTGTCTGTGTCCCGCGGGACAAAGCAAATCTGTAGAGCGGGATAAGGCGGGATGGCTGAATGTTGGATCCAACATTCTGTTGCGAATTGAGACTCGGTTGAACGATGACGCCCCTGCATCATGAGTACTGACAAAGGCGTACAAAGTGTCGTCGATGAAGGCTGATATTCCAGCGGGTAGATAGACGCCGCTCGGCGCCAACGTCGATTCCGGTAACATGGACGGCCCTCGAATGATGCTATTCTTGTCCCACTATGGGCCACTATTGGCTGCAGTTGCGACTGCAACTCATGCAGCTTGGTCTGGGTAGTCTGGGTAGTCTGGGTAGTCTGGGGCTTGGTGGTTGACCGGTGCAGGGAAGAGCAGCAGCTACAGGGAGTATCTCGCCCCAGGATCTCACCCTGGTCATGATTATGACCAACAGCAACTACGTTGTGTCATTTAGAAGGTATATTCGAGGTTTTGGGGAGATTTGATGTCGCTCGTCATATTGTGAAGTGAAAGTAGAAAGCGATACATAATTCAAGGTTGTTTGTTGTCAGCTCATCCTGCAAAGGATTCAACAGTAGTAGAATTCCCCCCATGCGGGGGCCGTTAAACGGTTAGGCCGGGCCCAGCTTATGTTTAAAAAATGACAACCGTCAAAGGCAGGCCCATTCGCCACTGGACCCGAGGATTCATGCAGCGCTATACAAAAGGTGTATGTTTCATGATTCGGAATCTTGACGAGCCTGCTTCAATCGGGGGTCAAATCATGTCTTCTGGGTGCCTGGTGTATTGCTGACGGCTCATCGTAACAACAGCAACCGATTTGGGAGGTGAGGCTGCTATTGAGGGCAAGACATGCAGCTCAGATCGGCGTGTAGCAGAGCATCAAAGTGAGACATCTGTCATGCATGTCTTAGACATGCATACGCCTACAACGACGTCGCATATTGTGCTGAAGAATGAAGCGCCGTCACAGTCACAGTCACAGTCACA
>JAALXI010000299.1:0-10225 GCA_012977755.1 Fusarium nurragi | reverse complement strand
ATAAAATAAACCTTAAATTAAGAGAAGGTAAAATTATATAATTAAACTAATCTTAAATAGTATTAGTATAAATACACCAGCTTAAAAGAGGGGTAATAGGTTAAATAGAAAACTAAAAACCTTAATTAAGTATTAATTAAACAAAACACAAATTAAAATACAAAATTACATAATCCAGTAGGTTTAACAATACCTATACTAAATAGCTTTAGTATTTATAGGCCTAAGTTATAGGTATTTTTGTCTCCTATATCTTTATAGCTCCCTCTATAAATAATAGGGATTACTATCTATAGATTACTAAGCTATCTCTTTAATTGGCATAAGACTGTAATAGGGTTACAATAGGGGTATAAAGCCAATTAAAATCAGTAAAACTTATAGTATATCTACATACACCTAATTTAGTTTGTAATTAAAGTATCAGCAGCTCGCTATGTTATAAATAGCTACATTACATTTTTTATAGCCATATTAGGTTTATAACCGCCGCTGATTTCCTAATACGTCTGTAAATAAGCTCCTTTTTTGCTTCGTTTTTTAAAGGGTCGCGGCTGCCCTTGCCGGCACCTTTTACAAGCTAGGCAGGCGGAGTTTTTGCCTCTATCGACATGACTGATATCTCTTTATAGGTGAATTTGCTGTGCTTCAAGATCCTCGCTGTCTTCGTTCCCTGTACTGCATCTTCTCCTTGTGCCGCTATTGGTGCCGTACTTATTGAAAATGATGTTATAGATAGCCTCTTTCCAGTCTCGAAGCGTGCTATAGGGTTTCCAATCAGGCTGCCGGGTCTTCTTATGCAAAATGAAGCTATTCGCAAGTATAACATCAAGGAGGAAAGACCAAAATAATGCCTGCCAAGGACCGCGCCGAAAATGATGCTGATGTGAGGTATAGGATCTTATCTGATCGCCGTGATGGGCGTGATTCATTTCATCTTTATACTGAGCGGCAACAGAAGGAATAGGGATCATCTGAGCCTGGTCTCCGTCTCCGTTTAAGACCTCCTTTAGGTGTTGTGCCTCTGCCTTCGTGCCTTTTTTGGTGTTCGGTTGAGAGGAGCTCCGCCGTGCACAGTTGTAAGGAGGAAGACCACAGAGCTATCCTTCCAAGCGACTTGAAGGACCTAGAGGGAAAGAAAAGAGATAGATTAGTAAGGGAAATAAAGGTAGAGCTCTCTATACCTGCTTATCTGTTGTTGGGATCAAATATATCTTATTATATACCAAAGGTTTGCCGATAGGAAGCTTGCCGGTTTCTTTTATCTGCTTTATTACGGTGGTGATTCCGCAATTAGGGCGTGCTGTGCCTGTGGCCCTATGACCAAGTTGCCGAAGGGGGCGGAAGAGCTACGGTGACGAGAAGAGGTTATCTGTAAAGACGTGATGTGTCGCTGTTATCAGCCTTTGCAGTAGTTGAACTATGACGCTCTGTGTAATGCTAAGCGGGACCTCGGTCTGTAGCTTTCCTTTCTTTCCGTATGGCTTTGGTGCCTCTTGCTTGACCGTTATAGCCGTAACTGGTGATGATTTCATATGCTAAAGCCACTGTAAAAAGTAGCCCTGTTGGGCAATAACCTATACTTTGAAGCCCACCGGCGTGGACTTTCCCTCGATGAGCGTTGTCTGCTTTGATCTGCCTGTGGACGGCACTATACACTTATCTACAGTTAGATTGGTCCCTGGAAGATAGAGCTCGATAGACACCTTTTGTATGTGATTAAACCACTCTTTAGCCGCTTGGAAGGCCTTTGGAAGATACCCCCATTGCTCACATCGAGATTGGTGTAATCGAAAGTGGGGAAATACTGTGTGATCAGCTCGAAAATGGGAAGCTGTATATTTTGCTGTCTTCTTTCGGACCTTGATCTTGGGCCCCGGGTCACCAACTGGGCCGATTCAGGTCGTGGAATGCCTGTTCATCTTCTACGACTACCTCCCTCCGAAAAGCTCTCCATCAACAACCTTCGACATGACCCCTTTGGGGATCTTTAGCCTTCAGAATAAAATATGTCTTATTACACATCCAAACGTCTACCCTCAGGAATAATCTCATCAGGATGGGCAGGCGTTCATAAAGACGGGTAATTTACAACTGATGTTAAATCTCAAATTATAGCGCCACTTGGTTCATACCAGAACTTTAGATCTAAGCATATTCGATGACTCCAATTATTTCCCAGTCCTTGATGTGTTCAATGGCGCACAAGCCCGAAAAGAGTGCTGTTATTGACAGTTATAAACCAAAGAGTTCACGTAGGACATGCAAGAATCAGATGTAGATAAGCATAACTGCTATATGACGAATGATGGTTTAGTTCAGTCGATAAATACTACTTTTGTCATTTCACGACCTTGGTCTGTCCTGTAATATGCCGAGATTTAACAGGTTGACCCTAGAAGTAGCAGCGGAGGTACTAAAGGGAAATCTACAAGAGAAATGGCAATATGATGCTAACCAAAAGTCACTTTGCCAAGGATATCACTAATTCAGTGATGAGGACAGGGTATGATCAAGACAAAACTTCTATACTTATAATTATGCAAATAAAGGTATCCGTCATGTGAACATTGCACGGAGAAGCTATGTTTGTTCGCCATAAAATAAAGCACAATCTATATAGGCTTGACGTAAAGGGTCACAAGTTGGGAACATCGAAAAGTCAAATCATGGGCGGAATTTTGAAACATTCTCCCGAAGAGACCCGTGCGTGAATGGATTGCGATTGGATATTGAATATGGGAACGCCTGTATCTTCCTGCGATATTTGGATTAATTAGTGACAGGTCGATTCTAAGCATGAATGCTTGATAAGCTTTTAGCCAATCAGTATAATTGACTCCGGATAATCGGCCACTAAGCGGCAGTGATATGCACGCATGACCACCGATTAACGGCTAAAAAGTGCCGAGACTCCAGAACTCGTGGCTACTACACCCGGAGGTAGATCACTAATTCTGGAAGGTCGAGACTAGCCTGTTGATAAGGAATGTATATCCCCATTGTCTTGGATCTAAATATATACCAAAATTAAAATTGTTAGGGTGTTCTAATTGAATATTCTGTAATACAGCTGAGCCGCAGGCTGATTGTTACTCGAGACTTAATATAAGCAAGACAATGCGTTGTCAGGCAAACAAGGAGATCGACACAGCCCCACTTTCACATAACTGATTGATCTGCTGATCACGAGCTAGGCCAGGCACCTCCGGAACCTTTGGCAATGCAAAAGGTCTACCCGTTTAATCAGGAAGGTGGCATTATTATTTCGCAGCGATAAGACAATTGCACCAACTTGAGTGGTCTCGTATTCCGCTATAGTGGAAGATTATCCGAGTGCAAGGCGGACTATCCTGGAATGTATTGGCGGTATGCTAGAAGCCATGCGAACATATGTAATACTATTTCATCCTCCCGTCTTGGCGTATCTTTTGTCTTGCAACAGCCGCAGTTCTTTTCATCAGTCGCTTTAATACCTTGAGCCAATATGAAGACGACTTTGTTGAATGTCCTCACGGCGCTTACCCTTGTCGGGTACAGTAGCTCAACACCAGCAGCTGGCCTCGACAAGAGGTATGCGGTCGAAGACAACGGCATCAAGTATAAGGTCTTCGAACATGCTGCCACCAAGTCCAAGACCAAGATTGTCTCCAACTCTGGAATATGCGAGACTACACCAGGTGTCGGCCAGCACTCTGGTTATTTCTCTGTCGGTGTGTGCTTCTTCCAACTGTCCTAATCGCTCAATCTCTAACTGTATTGCAGGCGACAACATGAACATGTGGTTCTGGTTCTTCGAGTCCCGCAAGGACGCCAAAACAGCTCCGCTGGCGCTTTGGCTCAATGGTGGGCCAGGCTGTAGTTCCATGATCGGTCTGTTCCAAGAAAATGGCCCCTGCACCTTCAACAAGGGAGGGTCAAAGCCAACTCTGAACCCTTACTCATGGAACACATTCGCCAACATGGTATGTTGCGGCTCAACCGATTAAAATATCACACACTGACCTCTGTAGTTATATGTTGATCAACCCATTGGCACTGGCTTCAGCTACGGCAGTGATGATGCTATATCAACTCTTGCCGCAGCTCCCAGAGTTTGGAATCTCCTCCAAGCCTTCTATACTCAGTTCCCTGACTATGAGAACCGTGATTTTGGTGTTTTCACTGAGTCCTATGGCGGCCATTATGGCCCAGAGTTTGCCTTTTACTTTGAGCAGCAGAACGCCGCTATTGATGCTGGAAAGATCAAGGGCGAGAAGATCAACCTCGTAGCTCTTGGTATTAACAATGGCTGGATTGACCCTGGTAAGTCATCTACCTGCTGAGTCACAGATAGAGCTGACCCAAATCTAGCCAACCAGTACAAGGACTACATCGACTTCGCCGCCAACAACACCTACCGAAAGCTCATCACACCAACTCAGTACAGCAAGTACCTCAACACCTACGAGCAAAAGTGTGTCCCTGCTTTCGCCAAATGTCCCGGAGTCACAGGCAACGATGCAGCTTGCGGTAATGCAGACGACATTTGCAATAGGTACATCGAAAGCGACTTGGAGTCGACCGCAGACTTCGACGTCTACGATATTCGAGCCCCTAGCAATGACCCATTTCCTCCCTCAACCTACTCTGATTATCTTTCGTCATCGGCTGTGATGAAGGCTATTGGTGCTCAATCAACGTATGGAGAATGTCCCGAGGGACCTTATAACAAGTTTATCCAAAGTGGCGATAGTATGTTTCCCGCCATTCCGTTGCAGAATTGCAAATGACTAACTGTGACCAGGGGGTCGATCATTTTTGCATACATTGTCCCAGGTCATTGATTCCAAGATTCAAGTCCTTATCTGGGCTGGCGATGCTGGTAAGCTATCAAGCCTTCTAATTCACCTGACACAACTGACGATATTTAGACTGGATCTGCAACTGGATGGGTAATTACCGGGCATTAAACTCGATTGCCCCCAAGTCATTTGTCTCTGCCCCTCTCCAGTCATTTACTGTCGATGGAACCAAGTATGGAGAGTTCAAGACCTCTGGAAATCTGAGCTGGTTGCGAGTTTATGGAGCTGGGCATGAGGTTCCAGCCTATCAGCCTCAGGCGGCATTGGCGGCGTTTGTCGCCACTTTATCCAAAAAGCCTATCTCGTCTACATGACGAATGAGTGATTGGTGACAATTCGGTACATCAGCTTTAGTATATAGTTTCTCTGGATAACTTATAATGATCTGCATATAATAACCTCATGACCTCCTGCTCCTATTTTATAATACGTATACATCCTTATCTGTACCTGCGATCTCCAAGCAAGAAGTGTATCTCTAAACCTGAAGAATGATGCCCACAATGCTTGTGAGCTCACCGTATCCCAAATGAGCCATGTGCATGATTATCAGTCCGTAACCCGTATGATTTACAATATCACGGAAATTTTCGTTGACGCTCTCCTCGTATGGGCGAAGTTTTCGCTCTTGGAACGAACTTTGGGTGAGCGATCTTACAACCCTAACCAACATCAAGAATAATGATAACTGAGCTGCTTTAGCCATGTCTGACGTACAAGTTTCATTTTGGACTTTATATAACTAGAAACCACTGTGTTGCCTAACGCTATTCGACCTGGCAGAGGAATTGAAACCCACTTTCGAGATACGTACACATAGGTACGTGGGGATAAGCTCAAAGAGATACTATCATTTTGCAGTAAGCAAGGATTCCAAGATCCAACCAAGGTACCACTTCCGGAAAACGGTATTAAGGCTATCCCATAACTCCCAAAAATACGTGAATTCATTTGCGATTATTGTGAGTTCTTATCTGTTGACAAGTTGAACCTCAAGACACTACTGTAGCCGGTGCAGACCTCAAGATAGAAAAGGTGGCGAAAAAGGGTGTAAATACGTATTGCCGAAGAGATTGGTTAAGAGGAATAGTGTTCGGTATTGTATCGTGGAGTAGAAGGCGGTCAACTAATATAGATTATAATATTCTATGACTTTTAGCTACTATACTGCTAAATAATCCTCTATCGTCTTGTTAACCTGCGAAGAGCTCGATGTCCTCCTCTGCCTCCTCTGCCTCCTCTGCCCAGCCGCCATCGAGCCCGACGTGGATCAGGTGAGACGTCACTACCGTGGCTGTCACAGGACCGTCGGGGTGCAGCTGCTAGAGGTCGTCGCATTCACCGCCTCTCTCGTACCATCAGCCTCGCGACCCGAACGCTCCGGGACCTGACGGACGAGGATGGCGGGGCACTGCTGCCTGTAGACGGAAGCCCACCGATCGCCGGGCTGGAGACGTACGTGGGCTTCAGCTGCAAGATCTGCCGGCATCTGACCCGCGACCGGCCGAATCGCGATAGTCACCAGATACTGGCAGGAGCTGTTCCGATGATCCGACAATCATGGTAGATGACAGTTTCTCGCCTAATTTTCCCACTATATACCTTGCTAAATCAAGAAGCTTCCAACATTGACCTCGAATAGCAGATAACCAGTCAGAAAAGGTCTATACTGCTTCGAGCTCTGGCTCAGCTCCTTCTTCGACAATTAATTCGCATCTGGAATGGCGACAGTTACTTCCAGCGCCGCCCAAAAGCTCTGCAACCGACATCTTGCAGCCTGCTGAGCTGCCTCCTCAACGTCCCAAGACTACCGTAGCTTGCGATTCGTGTCGACAGCGGAAATTAAAAGTAAACTTTACCCTCTGTTCTAGCATATCAAGCCCAATGTTATTGATCCTTATTTCAGTGCGATGGCGTACGACCAACATGCCGCCTTTGCCGATCGAAACTGCGCGAATGCGTATACCAGGAACCGCAGCAGGTCGCGTTCAAGCGAAAGTTCGACCAGCTTCAGCGCTCATACAATGACCTCGAGAACATATTTCGCGCTGCCAAATCTCGCTCGGAGGTCGAAGACGAAGAAATCTTCCATCGAATCCGATCAAGGTCCGATGTCTCGTTGATTGCACGTCAGATCAGCGACGGTGACCTACTTCTTCAACTCCACCTGAGGCCTGAAACAAGATATCGCTACGAATTTCCATGCGGCTCAGGGATACCGATACGTATAAGGTCTGTAGATAACCCGTATTTTGGTTCATTTCTGCACGAAGGAACATCCGTCGGACATCCCATACCAACTCTCTCATTATCCCCTACCGATGACAAGTATAGAGCACCTTACCTCGCGCCATATCATGCCGCCACCACCATCGATGCCGGACTCGGGGAAGTAAAGCCATCTCAATGGACTAATATTTCAGCGGAGAATGTATTTATGATAAGTATGAAGGTCTATTTCTTTCCGGAATATGACTACTTTCCCTTTTTCCACAAAGACCGGTTTCTGGATGGTATGTTACAACTCGACGACCGATTCTGTTCGGGTCTCCTGGTCAATACAGTCCTTGCCTATGCTTTTGTGAGTCATACTTCAGAGGAAGCACAATGTGGGCTTGTTATCCATGCTGACTATACTCTTTAGCACGCTCATCACTCTGATCCAGGCCGCGCAGAATACTGGAATCCACGTATCCTTGCCTATCGATTCTTTGCCGAAGCTAAGAGACTCTGGGAACTGGAGCGATACCAAAAACCCTGCTTGACAACTTTGCAAGTTGCACTTGTGACCACCATGGTATTCAACATGTGCACAATGGATAAGGTTCGCATCACATACTTGCTACAAGCTACGGCTCTCGCAAATGACTTGAAACTGCTAGTCACAAACACATGTTCAGAATTCAAAGGTGCGCGATTGCTCGGTATTCACTGCTTGGAGTCTATTTTATATTCTAAGGTAGATCACGAGGTACTGATATAATAGCAGTTGAAGCTGGGAGGGTACTGACATTGCAACCTACCAGCCTCTGGAGCTGCCATATGATCAATCCGATCGTCACAGACCATCCGAAAGCCTCTATGCCAGATCCAAAAGAGCAATCTGAATGGTATGGTGAAACCTGGATTAGATTTCCACTGGATCAAGCCATTATGCCCATGCACTTCGGCAATACGTTTCGAGCCCAAGCCGAGCTTGCCCTTGTCTTGAACAACATTGCGGGAATTCGCTTGGGCCAAGACAGGATGGATTCAAGAGACTATACGGCACTTATGTATCGCGACATGGAACCTGACGAAGCGGGCTTCGTTCAAAGGTATATCATAGGCCCTGATAAAGAAGCTACGGCCTGTCATATACGAGAGACACATACGGAGAGTGAAGTGCCACTTAATATTATGCCAACTATAAAGGATCCAGGCCGGGACGTTATAGTGTAGGCCATTATTAGGTATACAGTATACTGGCCGGTTTGCTTATGAAGTCCGTTATATGGTCTAAACAACTATGGGGCTCTGAGAGTTAGGAACAAATCATCCGGACTGGCAATGGGTTAGCCGCTGCACTGCACATCGGATCTCAACCCTCTAGGGGTGAACGAACGTCAATTCACTTGATTGGTTCTGCTTAAATCGGTATTAAATCATGCGGGATACTGAGGCATTCCGCCCCTGACCATTAACCAATAACCTCATACCGGAGTCATCCATGCTGAAGTGTGTCGACATACTGACAGAACGAGGTATAATACCGGAACATATCTCCCTAGCCTGGCTTCAACTTATATGAATGAATTGTATGGTCGTGGAGGACATTATTCTCTCCCGGCGGATCTTTCCTATTGGTCTATGAAGTGCCTGATCAGCCACTTATCGGCACTTGGCCACGTCAAAGTGGTAGCAAACGATATTATTGCGTTAACCCGGCGCTTTTCAATTACAAGTAATGGTCTACACCACGCTCTGCTGCTAATAATGAGGTCAGATAATGTGACTAGAAGAGATCAGGTATCTCTAACCCAGTTAAATAAGTAGAAATATATTAGTTAGGGTTATCATTATAAATAGAGAGGATGTAATAACAACAGGTGCATATAAAACAGTCTATTAATTAGAGAGATGGTAAAGATTTGACTGAACGGGCGATTCTTACATATTAACTATTGTACCAGGGAATTGTGTAAAACAACTTCTACTTTATAATATTTTTAGTTCTATATCATAAGAATATTCCTAAGCCCTCGCCTTCACCTACCTCTCGATATTCCTAAGTCTGCCCATACTCCCTAATATGTCTTCAGATCAGTAATGGTCATACCATGCTTGCCTCGGCTGTGGCATTCAGATTCAGGGAGCAACCTACTGCTCTGATTCCTGCCGGTTCTTAGCAGATGAGGAAGCAACGAGACCAACTATTAAAGCCGGCCTCCCACACAAACCGCATTGTGTTCCTCAAAGTCCTCAATTGAAAAATCCGTCCCAGCGACTAAGGCAGAAAGGGAATTAAGAGCCTATGGTATGTTATTAGATCAGTGAAAGATGCGGAGGGGATAGCATTAGTAATCAGGGTAACTCTACTTCAATCAAATTCTGTCTCAAGGGCTACTAACATTAGACAAACTCTTGTCAGCTTATGGTGACTCCCGTGATCTGTCCAGCTATAGATCCCTCTGCATGATAGACCCCAGGGAGCCCGAAAGGGGCCTGAGTCATGCCAACACGAAGGCGTTTCGGCCGAGCGGTTAAGTGGTCTTGATTAATTTGACCTGGACTGAAGAAAGTACGGTGAAGAATGCCCGTCAAAGCTTCTTTCAGGTCGTAGCCTGAGGCGCTCAATATACCTGAGTTTCTGGCCAGAAGGCAAGAGCTGCAAAGACTTTAGCGCTGTCAAGATTATAACGCCAGATACATGCTGTGTAGAGGGAATCGTTATTAATGTAGGTTAAAATTAAACTAGACTGGGACAATAATAATGTTTTTCTGAGCTCTAACGATTTTAAGTGGCGATGATTTTCCGCATCAGGTGGTATGTTAGTTTAGGGCCAGATACATAAGGTGTTACAAAGACCGTTAGGCTAAAGTACCTAAAAACGAAGGCCTCCGTTATAGAGATAACAGAGACTTAGGGCTTATATGTTAAATATAATTATATGTATTATATCTGTTATTTATAACCTATTGGCGAAGCTGTGTAGATAAGGAGGCTATAGGTTCTATAGCTACCTAATTAGGTCTAGTTTAATTATATACTATTATACACTAATATATAGGGCAGTTATATTTAATATACCCCCTTAGGTCTACCTATTAGATTAACCTAATATTATAATAGCTTTAATTTCCTTTTTCTATATAATTCTATTAATTCTATAAGTCTTTTT
>JAALXI010000298.1:0-23973 GCA_012977755.1 Fusarium nurragi | reverse complement strand
TGACCTGACCTGACCTGACCGGATCGTCCAAACGCCAGCGTTACATGCAGCAAGCAAAGAAAATGCTAATAATGGCAGCGGAGGGTGCGTGTGGCGAGCGAGTGACTGTTGTGCTGAAAGAAGGCAAGGCGAGGCAAAGCAAGGCAAGCAACCAATGCAAGCTTGGTCGGTTTTGGTGCAAGGCAAGGTAAGGTAAGATAGAGTAAGAAACCGGTAAAAGGTGTGTTAAAGGGGACCAGCGGTTCGACAATTCTTTATGTCAGGGAAGCACCGACACAAAAAAAAACCACAAAAAAAATAAAGGTAAGAAGCTGAAACTGAGAACTTTCAACGCAGACGTCAACTCAGACGGAGACTAAGAAAAAAACGTCAGGCAAAGCCGAAAAGCGCCTTTTCCACTAGAAACCAAACCACGAAAAGGAATACGCAGGGCACACAGTATTTTAGTCTAGCTGCAGCCTGTGACTGCGTGTCAGATCTAGGACGGGCCTTCCCTGCGCCGGCGGAACAAGGCCCCCCCCAAGAGATGGAGAATCGCCAGTCTCGCCTACTCGCAGAAGAGGGGGGTACATAAGGCCCTGGCTGTCTCACGGTACTCGCCTGGTACCTGGGCGGTATGCTGCTACTTTTGGCTCAAGAAGTGGTCTCTGGATCAACGGGTGCGGGTTCGAACTTCGGGGGCTCGGGACTTGTGTGGATACGCAATGACGTTGGTCGCTGGGCTTGGGGCTGGGCTTCTCCTGAATCAAATTGAATTGAGAAAAAAACCTCCCTTTCAGTTGAAGTGATGGTAACCCCCGGATATACCGTGTCTAGAACAGTGTGCCATTCGCGCCCATGCATGCGTCTGTATTCACCCTCTTACGAGGCCGTGTCTTTCTCTACTCCAGCCCCAACCAGGCTCGTGCTCATTCATATCCATACTTATGCTCATGCTCGCCCATTCTCATCAGCCGTTACCTTGTCACTCGTGTCGGCGTGTCCCATCTACGCTACGTGCGCGCTACCGTTACCATTACGAATCCGTGACATTGGGGTGGAGCTGATTCTCATCCCGCAGAGGCCAAGAGTGAGACAGAGAAGGGCGACATTCATCCAATATCGGCAGGGAAGCGAGTTCTTATTAGTCTGTTTGAAAGACGTTCGGTTGTGAGAAATAAAATCGTCGTTCGTTCTGGAACTTCAGTGCAGCTACCTAGCTTGGCTAATAAGCCGTTTTGTCTTACTCATGATGCCACTTGTTGCTGTCTGGGAGCCGAACGAATAAATACCTACGCTACTATGGTATCCGTACACGACGACAACCCCTTTGGACCCTGCCACTTCGAAACATGTCGCCAAGGATTCCTCGTATTTCATTGTTTGATCTGCATATCTCTGCAAATCTCGACGTTTGCAACCACGAACCACTGGATCCCCTACTATTGCAACACAACCAGCATAAAACGCACCTGAAATGCCTCCTCACCATGAACAGCCACAGCACGTACCAAGCATAACTGGGCAACATGTACAACAGCAAGCTGTAAGAGCATTGCGAATCTTCGCTGCCCAATGCTTCTCAGCCCAGGGTGGCTTTGGCCAACAGTGTCTGGTGTGTGTACATTTCATCCTCAGGGATGAGGTTTTTCCCTCTTCTGCTGAGCCCCAAAGTAGACCGAAATAGACACGGAAGTCCGAGGTGTTGGGCAAAAGAGGCCGAGGAAATACAGTGTGCGGTAGAGTCTAGCACCAAGTTATATCCATCTTGTGCCATCAGCTGCCGCTATGGCGACTCCAAAGATCCCGACTTTGGTACTCCGGAATTCGCAGGCAGCGCGGAATTGAGCCACAAGCGCTACGTGGAGCCTAGAGGTAAACACACTCTTTCTGACACGATACAAATGGACCCTGCGTGTGGTACCTGGAAGTAACCTCGCCATGACATGCAATACATACCGTCCGGTGCCTAGATGTCACTAATGTTTACGGGCGATCCCCCAGCCAGGCTGAACTGGAGGTGTTGACAGCGCAGCTACGGTACTCCGTATTGGAATTGACATTGACCCTCCTTGGCCAGCAGCCAGCGCTGAGCTATTATTACAGCTATGCCAGGGGATCGAATGAGCAGGATCAGCGAGAGCCAACCGTCGACCCCACGGTCACCCTGTCGCTCACAGTGCTTGGTCGTTTGGAAGAAGGGTTGCTGGGGCATAGTCTAGCTATGTATGCCTTACATTTGAGATGGATGGTGGATGGTGGATGGCAGTTTGAGATGGGGAAATGGCTAGCATTAGACGTTAGCCTTAGGTTATCAGTTACGTACAAGTCAATCACCCAATTAATATCTCGAATGTCTGTCTGTCGCTGCAGCTGCGTCAACGTGGGACACCGCCAGCCACATCCCGAATCCGCGTGTGGCTGTCGGCACCACTGTTTTTCTCCGAGTTAACTCTGACTGCTGCAGCGCTTCACTCACATCATAGGCTTCAACCGTCATCACCCTCACTGGAGGCCAATTGAAAAACTCGTCATCTATCACTTCGCAGTCAGAAAACTCCGCAAGACGTTTTATCCCCCGCCCGCTCCAAGTTCAAACCCTCCTGCATTGCCCTGCAACCCCCCTTTTCCCTCACGTCGGAACTACCGTATCTTGTTCCCATTTGCCCCGTCCCCGTGGCTGGTGCTCGCCCGCTCGCCTCGCAAGATCTGCAAAACCAACTCACATAAACATGACGTCCTGGTTGGTCGTTTCCTGCAGCACGTCTTACTTCAAAGCGGATCGGCCTGGCGCGCGTTACAGTAGGAATGGGATTCGATAAACTGGGGAAAATGCCCGGACACGATGTGTTGCTTCTCGTATTGCAGACCGACTCGAACAGCACATGATGGTAAACCCGCAAACTATGTTCAAACATCGCCAAACCCCATCTAGTCAGGTCTTGGAAGTTCGGTACCCGACTCGTACTTGATGCTCCAGCTTCCACTCGGCCGACTCATGTACGGGGTCTAGCAGTTACACGAGTCTCCATTCACAGGGGGAAATGTCCCGTAAAACCGGGGGCTTATGGCCCTGCATGTAGCACCCAAGACCAAGCCAACAACGCCCATGATCATCGCCTTTTTATACTCCAAGAGTCCAAAACTTGTTGGTCAGGGATTTCGTCAACAACTTACCTCTGATCGAGTGCGTGCCAATCCGGAGACCGAGCTTAATAGTCAACGCCGCGATAATATCTAACAAGGTTACCTGCGCTGTCAGAAAGACTTGTGTCGCTTCATGTCGTGCTCCAATCCACTGACCGACTGAGTGGATGAGTTGATTGTTGTTTTAAGAGGAGAAGAAATACTGGGAACACCCAACTGTTCCTTGCACTATTACAAAGACCGATCTGGGCTGCGTCATACTTTTAGTCCCCTGTCTTGGATGGTCCGTCACTCATTTTGAGGAGCTGAGAGGTAGCCGAAATTGGCCCTGCACGTCAAAAAAGGGAGAGCAGTCATTGCCAAATGCCAACGCGTGGAGCAGAACAACACACGAGAGGCCGTGAGAAGTTGTCGATTTTCTAATGGCTTCTGCTAATTCTTGGCTCTGGTTTTAGCTCCGTCGTCGGCTCCAGTTTTCGGGTGCGTACATGTGCATCTGCGTCTGTGTGTGCATCTGCATCTCCGTGTCTGTACATGCTGCTCCGCGTCTAGTACCTTTTTATAGAACATTCCGGAAAATCGTCCCACCCTGGTCCGGAGCCTGATCCTGTCCTCCCCTGTCACGCCTGTGGGCCCCTTGGTCCGTTCCTACTGGAGGGGCCAAAGGGGTGAAGACTCAGCTCAGCGTCTGTGCTGTTGATGTTATTGCGCCTGCCAACAATTTGACTCATGTATGTATTCCGAGGCGGATTGTCGGATGAGATCTCTCTCGTTACCTGTTTACCCCAGAGGAGGACCGCTGATTCCGTTGCAACACTTCAGGCACAGGCAAATGCCTGGCAATAAAGCTGAACAGATAATGCATATATTACCCCCTGATATTCATTACCTTCTAGGTGGCTTTGAAGCAGTCAATGCCACGCCGGTGTATCAACCTTGGTAGGGTCGGCTTAATTCAAAGAATCTAAGCCACAAGTGCTTACACATCCAAAACCAGCCAGCCACCCAGTTATACAACTTAATATTGTGCTTCTCACCAGCCTTCGCAGCGGAAGCTCATTCGAGCTAAAGTATATGTACTTGACTCGTTGTTCGACGAAAAGGGCAAGTGACCGTTGCAATTCGTTTGGCAGTGCATGCAGCAGCTTCACGTGACGCAACTTTCCTATTGAGGCAACTTCGAAGCTCACCGAGACGGCTATGAGGCCCACTTTAATGATGCAGTCACATGAAGGATATCACAAATGTTCAAAGAAGGAAGGAAGATGATACTCTAAACGAACTTCATATATACGATTCAAGTTCTAACCTGCGACATGACCTCAGAATCATTGCCATTTCTCTCGCCCGCACTATACTCTCCTAGTGATGTTGATCTCGAGGTGTTCCTCGACGTTGAGCGTCTCTGTTACGGTTCCTCAACGCCTCCAGATGAACCAGCTCAAACTCATACACCTTTAAACGAGGCCACTATCCCTGCTGGCACTAGCGACCAGGAATGTTCCGAATACAAGAGACAAGACGATACACAGCGTGGCAAGGAGTGGAATAGGTCATATACACTGCCAAGACGCAAAGGAATTCGTTCAATTGCCTCAGTTCCTGAATATTCCGTCATATGTTTTCCCTCCAATCCCACCAAACCTGACGGCATCAAGAAAAAGAGAAAAGACTTTGACGAAAAGCGGCGGCGTGAAGTTGCACAAGTACGCAAGAATGGGGCTTGTTTTCGCTGCAAAGTACGGAGGATACCTGTATGTATCCCTAGTGACTTACACCCAAGCACTTGATGCAAGCAGAAGCTGACCGCTCAGTGTGGTGTAGGGGAACCATGTCAATCATGTGAGAAAGCTGCTGGAATCCTCGGAACTCAGCTATGTATCCGCCAGAAGTTGACAAAAATGAGATTCAGTTCGGGTGGTACGTTAATAGCTTGACAAACCTGTATCTGAGGAAGCTAACAGCTTCAGATCTTCACTACATCGATTATACTGCACGGTTGCTCAATCAGGAGCTCATTGCTGGCACAACTCATCTAGGACCACACCGAAAGGTGTCTCTATCTATGGACTACCTGGATAACCCAGCTCTCGAGGTTGAAGTCCAGGACTACTATGGGAACAAGACACCGCCATGGTTCTGCTGCTGGGTTGTGACAGATCAGGTTGGTGGTCAGGTCGAATCTTACCGACAAGAAAGTGCTCGATATGCCTTACCGCAGCTTCTTCCGCCAAGCCATCTAATCGACTGGGTTGAGAGGATGATTTCTCACCAAGACACCCGGTGCATAGGCTTTCAGCAAACTGTGGATTCGTTCATTTTGAGGTACAGTCAAGCGAACGCGCCTCTGCCAATGGTAAGCATTATCTTATCTTGACGCCCTACTCCGCCTGCTTACACAAATTAGCATGGCTTTGTTCGCAAAGTACACCAACTTAACTGCCTTACTAAGATCCGTCTGGGGCTCATCCTATGCGTGGAAGAGGGAGGCAACATGACACCACCTTCCTGTGCTTTACACACCCAGTTTGGCCAGATCTCGAAAGCAGCCTCCCAACCAATCGAGAAAGAAGTTCTTCTGGAGCTTGAGAAGCTGGTCTTTGGTAGTGCAGGAATCGGGTCCGACAACTCAATAGCCCTCTGGGCCAGTCTCTGGTGCTTGATCCTAATGTATCGGAAACTAGTCCACACTTACATGGCCTTCCAAGAGTTCCCATGTCATGTGCCCGAGGACTACAGTGGCTTCCCAGAATGTAAGTTGGAGGTTGGCACCCACTTCTATCACTATCTCGTATCCGTCTACGCGGCCCTCTTCCGCGTGACTAGCCCGCTATACGCCGACTTCCGAATAGCAACTACGCGCAAGCTACTTGACGATGACGAGTCTCTCATCGAAGCTTTTATGAGCTTGCGCACCGAAAGCTTTTACTTTCGTTAGTATGTCTTATTAACCTTGAAACCCAGGCTTACCATATATACAGAAAGAGAGTCTATGTCCATGTCAGCATCACCCGATCAACTGCTGCGCCGGATGATACTGGATCGAGAGGCGGATCTAAAGCCTAAGCAGCTTACTAGAATATGATTGAGTCTATTCGAGAGTCGGGGTAACATTAGTATGAAGACCCAATGCATTCGATGCGCGTTTTCTGTACTATATTCATGATTAAAGTTTTGGGAAATATCAACGCCTCACTTCGGAGTCAAGGAACCTGGGGCAGAATGAGATGGGCGTGATCACAATATCAACTCCAGAAGCCCTGTTGTGCTTGTCAACGCTCTACTTCTCCCTGGCGTCACGAAGCTGAATGGCTGTATCCAGAGCATGGGCTGTATTGATGTTGTTGTAATACCGGAACTGCCACGGCTTAACGGACTGTCCTTCAGCATCCGTCCAGAAACATTCGAGGGCCGCTCGGTCCGGATTCAAGTTCAGGCTGAGGCTGAGATATACGGTCGCCCCCTCCTGGGTCTTAAGTGCACAAGATGCCACATGCCACAGCCGTGTCCTTGGGTTTTCTCTCGCTGATAGTAGGGTTAGGGTTATGGCTTTGGACGCTGCTCCAGTTCTTGAAGACTTTCGCAAAGAACTTCCGGTAGGAGTCCCAGCCTAGGGGCTACTTGGGGTCAATTATTTTGTTGAATTGCCGGATGAGATCACGAAGGGAATGCTTTTTCCCATATGGCGAGGTCATCCTCGGTCATTGCGTGAGAGTGGGCAGGCTGTTGATGGTGGAGAGCACGCTGGTCGCCCCAAGTCTGCGGCGAGGGATGGTCCTTGACCTGCAGGGTGTGCAAGGAGAAACCTGTGCGGTGATGATAGCAGAAGTAAAACAAAACAAAATAAAATCATAGGATTAGAAGGAATAAGAAGCGGTACACTTCTTGACTATTGTCCTGCATGGATGTGATATCAAGAATGCACTGGCAAGCAGATGATTGCCAGTGCTGTGACGATACCTATGGAGATCTCTTCTTCGCTTGCAGAATTACAAACGGCTACATATTCATGCCTGATAAGAGCAGCTCTCTCCTCTGCTGCTCCAAGAAGACCCAACAGGCGTTGGACAGAGAACGTCCGGCTCCCATTGATCTTTTACACTTACCTCAAGCCCCCAAAGATATACCACATCGCATCGTATATCCGGACATTTTCATTCGAATCGGCGGCGGAAATGTTGACATGGAGAGGCCCAAGATACATGGCTACCACTTGGTCGAAACACCCACAGTCCCAATGAACATATTCATGCTTTGCCAAGGTGTAGGTTGGCTCGTCAATCGCAAGACTCAAGGGATACAACCGCCCGTCAAAGCATAAAGCATAAATACATACAGGGACTAGTGGGGGAGCTATGCACTATACTTTCTGTCGAAAGAACAGAGTAGTGCCCAACTTCCGTATCGCGGCGATTTGGGATAGCCCAGCTCAACACAATGTTACACCAGGACAAGACATCCGGCGGTGGCTCCCAGTATTCTTCGAAGGGTTTTTGATAGTGTATTTGGGGACCAACCCTGAGGCCAATCGGGCCAGCAGAACGCCAAAGGCCGGTTGAGCAAGGGTTTCTGTTCACTGTGATAGTATGAGGCTTGATTTGTAACCGCATGAATAGCACATGTAGCTTGAATAAAGCAGTGATGGCCAGATGAGATAAGAATATTGCTGTTGAATAAGGCCTACTATATAAAGAGTATTTCATTCGCTCGTTTGACGATAGTCTTGCATTATATACTCAAGGCAGCAGTAATGCGGGCAACAAAATGCAAACAGAGATGAACTGGCCTATTGTCTCCTATTAAATCCGATATCGCAATTCCTGGTTTGTTTGCTCAAGTGCCTGTGGAGATTGTTTCTTCCTTCGCTGATTGCACGGGCATAATCCCTCCTCTATCATTATAAAGACCTCTCTCCTCTTCCCCCCACGCAAAGACTCTACTACCGCAAAGGCTTTATTCCTTTTCTACTGTCGTAAAGATCTTACTTTTCTTCTATTATCGCAAATCCTCTACCATAATACACGCTCTCTACTATTCATTCTCTCTCCTGGCCCGGCATACGCACTATTCTATTGGCATACTAAATATTATCCCCTCCCGTCTACCCACGATCTCCAGAGAACAGAGAGCGAACTTCTTCGACGACGTCTTTGATGAATGGACTAGCGTAAAGAAAAACGTCAGGATCCCCGAACTTCCAGCGATGGACAAGTGTGACTCAACCATCGAGGTTGGGTCAAACGGGACTACGACCGGCAGCAAGTCCGAGTCCGAGTCCGCGTACGAAACAACCAAGTGGCTTAAGGGAAGGTGCGATAATTCTCAAGATTGTGTTTTTCCGCTTTAGTTTTTGTTTTCGATTTTGCTTCTATGTTGGTGCTTGGGGTCACGAACTATTGCTGAGATGAAATTCGGCGGAACGGTTGCCTTCGAACTCCTTGGTCTTGACGAAACCGGTCGATGATGATGTGTTTGTACCTCACTTGCGAATCAATTACACAATGAACTGATACTTCTCGATGCTATGTGACAAGGGTGCATTGAGCAGTGATGACTTATGATGACTTTGGGCTTATCTTGAGGTACTAGCTTGTAGAAACTTGGTTTAATTATATGAAATCTTGGAAACACTCTCCCTTGAGTTAAACTTCACTTAATTTCAACTGTGTAGGGTAACTGTGAACATCATCGAGGTTGAGAATTACTTCGCGATATGGCTGAGGTCGATGGTACTATTTCTCAATGAGGAAGAACGGCGGGCCTCCCTTTTTGTTTCAGACGCCCACCCAGTCGGTGCCCCGGTGGCGCTGAGGTTAAATTTAACGACGACCGGGGCCGGGGTTCGGCCCCACACTCGGGGCGGGTCGCCGCATGCTTAAATCTAATACTGGACGATTTTTGATCTGACCTCAATTTGATTGACGACATCTAACCTCTGTGTGCACAATTATATTTAACTATGTTCCTAAATTTAATCTAGCGTCTGACGCCCGGGGGGTGTTGCTTCAACGAAATGTCGCCTGAGTATACGTTACCATAGCAGTATAAGTCTACTTAACCTCTCTCTGTCTCTATCGTTTTACTGAAAAGGCTATCCGAAGCGCCTATCTTCAGGCATTCTTCTTTTATGAAGACTGATGACCGTAAGTTCAATGAGTTTTGCTGAATATACCACCCCTGCCCATATAACCGCACGTCCCACCTTGGATCTGGATGGATCTGGATGAACTAGCGACACCACGGACTAGGTGCTGACACTCAAAGGGTTAAGACTGAGAGGAGTCAGATTTCTATCTCATCCTGGCTTCCCACGTTAGTTTCGAGTAGATTCACATTACCGGCGAAATCAATTGAAGGTTTCGCTCCGACAAACATCAGATATAACACAACCAGAGCCTGCACGGGACGACACCAACGGATCGCCTGTGCGGAGGATAACAAAGAAGCTAGCCGTTTTCCTGACAATTGACACTTCAAATAACAAGTTCAGTCATTTGGTTTGATCAAATACGCTGATTGGCAACCTGGACGTTCATGCAATAGACCTATAGAGCTGGACGTCTATAAACACCACAAACCCATCACGAAGGTTTCGCAGCAAAAACAAGCAATTGCGCCAGCAGCATTGGGTTCATATTGACGCCTATCTTCCTATCGATAAAGCTTAGTCTCTCTCTTACCCCAACAATAGTCATATACACTATTCCCGTGATCTGAATCGACTAGTATACTCGTAGCGTTCTGCTGGACTGAATTCAATGTAAAAAACCGGTAAGTCAAGGTTGTTTTATTGGTCAATTATCCTCAAGTTCCACTCTTGTTGACCTATCATAACCCCTGTACTCACCGGTTTTCGTATGAGGAGGATGGTGTAAGTGAGCAAGTCCACCATGAGCCTCCAAGAAGGCCGAATTATAACTCTCTGCTGCCAGGACATGTCTCTGAATCGCTCAAATCTTGTACGCAAGCATCAGGCACATTGGAACTTTTCACCTTATCGTCTTCTGACAAGTATTTGCTGCGTGCTTCAATTCGCCCAGCGCAGAGATCAAGGTTCCACCAAGATACCTCCTCGTGACTTACACCGGATACAGTACATTACATTACATTGCAGACG
Source organism: Fusarium nurragi (assembly GCA_012977755.1). Classification (NCBI taxonomy): domain Eukaryota; kingdom Fungi; phylum Ascomycota; class Sordariomycetes; order Hypocreales; family Nectriaceae; genus Fusarium; species Fusarium nurragi. The sequence continues at coordinate 13,730 of JAALXI010000298.1, read as the reverse complement.
GGATATTTCTCAACATGGATAAAGGAGGTGCTGCCGCTGCTGGTTTTACATCCAGGAACTTGTCCCAGATAGGTCAAGAAAACCCGCGTGTTCCCACCTCCCCGGGCCCGGACTACGATGAGCTCTTCAGGTCTGTCTTTGACTGGGATCTCTACTGTGATTCCACTCGGACTCAGGACCACTCAGCAGCCTCTGGCTCGCCTCGCCTAAGCTACAGGGACCTTCCCTCGCTCATCACTGATATACCGTCCTTCCTTGATCATCTTTCTCTTGACAGAGACGAGGCCGGGTACCTAAGGATGACCCCTGGCCTGAGCCCGGACGATGGAGGGATCACCACATCCGAGTCCATGGGTCAGACCCCACCGGAACTCGTCAGAGGTGGTAGTACCTCTCCCTCGTCTCACTCTGGCTCTGTCTTCCTCGGTGGCGTGGAGGATGTTCGTCGACGTCCTCGAGTTAGCCTCCAAGAGGTTCAGGCCCAGGATGATAAGTGGACGTACCCCCAGGCCGTACCCAGCAAGTATGCACCACGGGGGTACGGATACCCGCCTCAGATCCAGGTCCACGAATCGTCGTCTCGCCGCTCAAGCCACACCAAGACGTACTCTCCTTCCTCAACCTCTGGTGTCAAGCGTCAGCGATCTGTGGAGAAGAGGTCGAGGCAGCTCTCCGACCCTGACCAGACAGCCGACGTTCGCAAGAGTGGGGCTTGTCTGCCGTGCCGTATCTCCAAGACCCGCGTAAGATAACCAATCCAACCCAATCTAATGCCTATACAAGGTCATTCTCCCTCTGAAACAAACACTGAACTGAGCCAATCCCCAGTGTCAAGACTGTGGCGTCTGTCCCTATTGCCGTAAGGCTTTCCCAGACCACTCGCACCTGGTCTGTACCCGTAGGACCCCTGCGGTGGCTCCACCTGTGATTCGTCACATCGCCGGTATGTCGAACAACCCCCCCGGTTCCCCCAATCTCAAAGTGAGACATGTACGCTGAGACATATCACATTTAGACGTCTGGTCCTCCGACCCTGCGGAAGAGAGGCGCGTCGTTGATCATGAGCCTCGCTTTCCCACTGCCAAGCCCAGAGACATCGTCATCTTCTTCACCCGCGATGCCGAGTCGCCTTTTCTTCGCGCATCTGTCCAGGCCTACCATTCGCAAAATGGAGCTGATGAGAACCCGAGAAACGCTTCTTTTGAGCGCGATAGATTTCCCAGCTACGGTGAGCTTCAGCGTTGGGTCGAGGCGCAAATCAGGCGAGAGCGCAGCTCGAGATTTGAGCATGTGGTGCAAAACTTTTTGCTCTCATATTATGAAGATGGTCAGGGACTTCCAAAGGTAACGCTCGCAACCCATCCCTGTTCGCCCTGGCAGTCTGCAGTAGAACTAACCTGTTGTCGTAGCACAACCTCGTTTCCAAGGTCCACACCATGAACTGCTTCTTCAGGATCTGGAAAGCCCCACGGTTCACCTGCTGCAGCTCGTCCAACAAGTTCTCCCAGGTTCCCTTTACTGTCCAGGCTGAGCTTAGACGCATTGCATGGAGCGCACTTGTGTCCCATGAGCACGATATCCTCAAGCTCCTCGAGGACGTCTTGGCGCAGCAGGACTCGCTCAAGGCCCAAGAAAAGATGGCAGTATGGGCAAGCCTCTGGCAACTTATCCTTATGTACAGGGATTTGGTGATTGCGCACGATGGGTACTTCTCGCGCAATCCAAGTGCCAAGAGAGATCAGAATATTGGTAAGACACTCCGATCTGAGTCGCAAACATGGTTGCTAACAAAAGACAGTTGGTGCTTTCGAGAACCTCTACAACGGCTTCTTCCCGTTGATAGCAATCTTCTACCATTGCCAATTCAAGACTCCCAAGCGGATGGAGATGTCCATGGATTGGCTTAAAGATTACCCATCTCAAGCACGCCGCAGCAGTAAAATCCGCCAGTTCGCCCAGGACATGATGGATGCCAGAAAGGAATTCTGTAAGTATACATTACCTTGCCGCTATGATACGCACCGCTAACCTGACTTTAGACGAGAGAGTTCAACGGTCGTCGCATAAGGTTGACGAGCGCTTGAGCGCCTTGGTAGTCAGCCATGAGCTCAAGAAGATCTCGACAAAGAGACGCCCTCGGAGTAGCACCAAGAGCAAGGGTAGTTCGCGCGATAGTGCGTGATAATCGCAGTCACGTCCAGTCATTACAGGAACATGATATTGTGAGACAAAAAATGGGAAAACTGGGGAAAAAACATGGGGAAAATGACAAAACAGAAACAAAAAAGCATGCTACTTTCTTTCTTTCTTTTATAATGATAACGAGTATAACGATGCGCCGCTCGCTGCATATAGGTATAATCAATTTGGATCAAAAATGTAACATGGATATGTTGGATTCGGTTTATTTGAGTGAAAAGATCATGGCAATTGGTTCACTTGAACGGTTATCTTGAACCTTGGCTTCTGCCCCCCATTCTTTTTGGCGGCCTTCTCGACTCTCTCAGCGAGGTCTTCTAGACTGACGCCCGCTATGTTGGCGGAGGCGACTCCGATCGTCAATACGATTTTCTCTTTCTTGCCGTCTGCTTTGTTGAGCTGTGCTTGTATTCTGCGTAATTGTTAGCCAAAAAGTCTTTGTTGATGTGAAGGTGTCTTTACTAACCTAATGGCATTCTTGAACTCCTCTGCGGTCGTTGGACACATGGGCATAACCATTGCAATAAGCCCAGCTACAGCACCGATGTATGAAGCCCAGAAAGGAGCATCCACATGCCGGCTTTCGAGCAATGCGGAGAGACTTTGCTGGAGCTGCGAGTCCAAGTGACTTAGATGGCCTCCCCATCGAGCAGAGGTTGAAAGTGCCAAGAGGGCTCTTCCAGTGTGTGAGAGACCAGGAGCTTCAGCGTCCCGGATGATTGCATGATGCAGTGCGAACGAGGAATTGTTTTCTGTATCATGCCCCTGACGCGTCCAAATATCTCGCGTGAACAGGGCATCTAAGCCAGGAGTCAAGACGGTCGGCACATTAGAGAAGTCCACTTCTCGAGGAAGCGCATCTCTCAGTGTTCCCGCCACGGCGTCGAACACAGAGCACTCCTCAGCCGTGACCCCAGCAAGTACATTCAGGGGGTTGCACTCGCGGATTTCAACTGGAAGCTTCATCATAAGTGCACCCTGTCGGTTTGAGCCACCGCAAAATGTTACGTTCCCAATGTTGGGCACCGCAGCAAGCAATGCCTCGATGACAGTAGCAATGGCGGGGAACTGCTGACGACGACGCTTGGAGAGCCCGAATATGCGATCGCCGTGCTCTTCATTGACGCGGCGCATGTGTTCTACCTTGGAGAAGAGGGTACCTGAAGCCGTATAGCCATTAGTATAGGGGATAGGGTATGGATTCACGGGGTCCTGGTGCATGAGCATGCTGCCATAACCGCGAAAGCCACCGCCACACATGTAGACATTGACGCGAGACCCCTTGCCATGGGAGACCCTGATGGCGTCAAGTGCAGGGAACTGAGAGCACAGATTGGCGTATGCTTGTTGCATGCCGACTTGGAGCTTGGAGATCTCGGAGGCCTGGACGTCGGCAGGCTGCTCGTGCAGCACGCGAATCAATTTCGCAGCTCCAAAGGGCAGACTCACACCAGCTCTGGCGGCATCGATCTCGTAGTTGGGCTTGCTGGTATCGACCCACGTCATCTGCACGCTGCCGCCGCCGAGATCCAGGAACAAAGCGCCGCCTTCAACGCCGACGAGACCGCTGCGGGAACCCATGACAGCGCCGAACAAGGTTTCGACGGCGGGTGCAAGGATGCTCACTTTGATACCGTTGGTCACTGAAGCAATAGCTTTGAGCATCTCAGATGCGTTGTCAGCGCGACGCATAGCCTCAGTAGCGAGGATGGTGATGTGCCTCGTGGGTACTCCATGCCGCACGGCAAGTTGGTGAAAGCGCTCCAGCGTCTCGGAGACAGCGGCGATGGTTTCAGGTAGAAATACAAGACCTTCTGGAGTAGTCTTGAGCGCATCAAAAAGTGAGATGGGAGCGCGAGTTGAGTAAATGGGACGAAGGAGGCGTGTAAACGGGGGCGCCAGAGATGTGATGGAGAACCGAATACCGTTGCTGAGGGGTTGTCAGATATGAGGCTCTATACTTGAAAGGACGGGCTGTATATACCTTCCCATGTCAACTATGGCATATAGATGACTTTCGCCGTGAGGATTCCATGGCGTAAGAGTCTGCGACAGATTGTCGAGTGTGATGATATCAGGGGCGTGAGAGGCCATGATCGGTCTTGACAGCGGGGTATTGTGAAAAAGCAAACGAGAAGTAGCGCGTCTACAGTCTATAAGTCTATACTCTGTGTATATTGCACGGCGTAGTAAATACGGCATGCGCGTGCGTTTTTGCGAGGATGACTCCAAAAGGCGTGAGTTGGCAGAAGCTGCAAGCTTGAAAGAAATCGGATTGTGGGGCTCATGACTGCGGGGTTTCCGTGCCGAAAACCCTGCAACGGCGCCGTGTTACCCGGAGCGGCTCTGTTCTTGGCCCCGGTGACTCAAATCGCATGAATCCGGTGATTGATGTACTTCATGGAACAAGCCAAAGACACCAGCGTTTCGTGTATTTCTCCGTTTCGATGTTTTGCCTTGAGGCTTACCTGCCTGCGCTGTAATATTGCTTGGTAACTCAGCGTGAAAGTTGATTGAAACACAAAAAAGGTGAAAGGTGTAAGTGCATGTGACGTCATTCCCAGAGGCACGTTTGAATAAGGAATTCAGGTCCTGGCTAGCATTCGCTCTTAAGCATTCTTAAGGAGCTCACTTTTTGTCTACCAGTATGAAATAAGGTTTGCAAGTAGTTATGTATTGCCGCGAGAACGCTGTGGTATCCCGTAGCATTCATGTACCTCTCACAATATGGCATGTGCCCTATCAACCCCGTATTTCCCTCTCTCTTTACCACCAAAACTCCTAACCACTTCTCCCACCATCACAGGACGAGGAAGTTCTGGTGACCCGGCTCCTCCCCTTATTCCCCAGCGGTACCCAACTCTTGAACCCCGTCTCGTGCCTCAAGAACGGCTGCTGTCAATTCAATCCTTCGGCCCTGATGCCCGCGTCCGACATACACAGAGCTTTATCTGAACTTGGCGGATAAATTTGATCAGGTGGCCTATGATGAGTTTACCTCATTGACGAAGAGCTGCAACAAGGCTGACTTTCATCCTCCAACATCTCCACCGGTCAAATACCCTGCTCCCGCCCGAACTGCGTCTTCTTCCACTCCCACACAATCTTGTGCGTCTGAGTACACCATCCAGGAGCACGATACATGTAATGGTATGTGTAAGAAACTCAACGTCTCAGCCGATGTCCTCACTTGACCCGATTGACTTGCTCGTATTGTAAACAGCTTCCTGAACCAGGCACGAAGCTCTGCATACCTGGGCGCTGTGACATCTACACAGTCGGTAAGGACGAGACGTATTACAGCGTTATCAAGAAGGGCGACCATTTTGAGAATATATGCAACAACGGTATGTCTATCAAAGACTACACAGCATGGAATCCAGACGTCAAGTCTGACTGTAGTCTTGTGTAGGGGGGCTACAATTCTTGCGTTGACAGTGTCTACGCAAATAGTCTCCTTGGGTTGTTTGAATCGTTGGAATAACTGGCGTGGTTTGTGCCAACTGGTATCATTAACTGCGTTATGCAGTCTACCGAAAAGCCATGTAATTCGTCACTTATCACCAGCAGTTGACATAAGCTTTTGGATATCCTTATGAACGGAGCTTCATGGCTTCAGATATATGACATTAATGTCAGCTGTCCGTATGACCCAAGTGTGCTCTCGTTGATCCAAGCTTTGTTTGGGGTTGAGGGGATGACAATAATTAAGCGAACACAATGTTCCATCCACTTCCCTTCTAGGCCAAACCTCTAATATGCCTCGGCCTCTGATTTGTCGGTCGCTTTTGAGCTAGTTCAGCCGGTGTGAAGCTAGAATTGGGTAAAGCTGACAGCCCAGCAGCCCACCCTAGACATGCAGAATTGACTTATTCTGGGAAAACAATTCCAATATTCTGGCAGATAACAAGCATATGTGCTGCGAGACGGCGCGCTGCAGGCTTAGCCAAGCACACGGGGTGGGGTAGCTACTGTGCCTTATATACGGGGATGGAGAGGAGCAGTGCATCGAGATGAATTGAATGGTCTGATTCGCAGCTGGTTTGCTCACGTTGCAGCATTGATCGAGTTTGTGTGATGAACAAGGTGAGGGGGGGTTTTGATTGGCTTGCTCAGAGGGACGCGTTGGACGCGTTTATGTTTTCGTGTGTTTCCCCGGCCACCTTCCCTATCATAGTTTCCCAGTTTTTACAGGTGCTCTTGCTTGATGAGTTATAGTGCTCTAGGTTAGTTGGAGGTGAGGAAAGTCTGTATAGTTCCACGAGGGAAGGTCCGATGGGTTTTGTTTTATTTCGAGTTTGTTTACATGCAGCGTCATATTGACACATTTTCTAGCTGTTGTTTGTCAACCCCTCACACTGAACACCCTCCATCCATTCCAAGGTTCAACGACATTCAAAGGCTAGCTATGCATGCGACTGCGGGTGACGGCTGTTCTGTGCGTGCCCTTCCCCTCCTTTCGTTGCGCTCTCTCTTCATGCCGACGTGCAGCGCTGGCACGCTGACTTCTCATTGGATCGTCACATCTAGCTGCTGTCTCTTAGCTCTTGACGCACCCCCACCCTCGTCCTTTTGACCTGAACCAAGCAATCCCATCGTCAACTTGCTCTCTGCAGACGCAGACGCACACGCTGGGTGCGTTAGGTCACCAATAAGTGGTACCCGACTTCATACGCAGCCAACGGGGAGCCTGCGAATGCTGGGTTATTGGTGTCTCAGAGGCTCTCCCAGATCATAACAAACAAACATGACTTGATCGCGTTTCTTTAAACATCGATTTAATATGATTTCAAGTCGTCATCAAGAAAACCCTCGACAATCCAACTCTTTCACACAAGAAGCTTCGTCCTTGATTGTTCCATGTCCATGTGTGACAGAATTACCGGCCTTTATTCACATTTGCCTATCTGCAGCCGCTCCCCAACCCACCCAGGAAGCTGGCCATACGCCGCATCTCTATGCGAGGTCCCGAGCAAGTCTAAGTCAACACAAAACGGCCGGCCGCCTACAATTGACCGCCTCTGAACCAAACCAAAGGAACAAAGACAAAGACAGTCCCACCACTGCGTTTTCAATAACCTCGCCGGGAAGCTCGCCTCAAGAAACAAACACTGACCTGAGGTCAAGCGAGTTGCTGTATCTGTACCTGAACTGTGCAAGGTACCCAGGGTCTCAGTCGGCTGTCCTCTCGTCTCCATTCCATCACATGGTCTCTATCACCTTTGGGATCATCAACTCCCTCGTCAGGCCTATCACGGCCACTTTTCCTGCCCAGGGTCCTTGCTCAAACTCGCACAACGTGCCTTCATCGCCCACTGACCGCTGCTTGAGCCATTCCTTGTCACGGGCCTTGCCGGGGTAAAATCGACCAGGGCTTTGCACTAGCACGTCGCTTGTTGGGGGCTTACTGCCGTACTCACCATCGACAAGGGACTCACCAGTGGACCTTGAGAAGCGCGCGAGAACCGTAGAGGTCAAGACACGATCACAAAGTACAGCACAGCGCTGGACAACATAACATCAACATAGTGGACTGTTCAGGTACGAGCCCTGTTCCCTGCTGTGAGCTTGCTGGAGCTGAGTGCTGGAGAAGCAAAGCAACCTTGAGCCGGCATCTAACCAGCAGCCAGCCAACAAGCCTTCCTTGTACAGCCTGTCTGCCAGGTACTGTACCTACCTTGACTGCAGAGTTCGCGCCACCCGCTGTTCGCTGTTGGCCCACATCCACGGCCTCGACCAGTGTGCTTCGAGCTTCTGTCCACGAAGCAGAGACGTACTGTACCTAAGGAGCCGCCCGCCCAATTCCAGCTGGCCCTGCTCTCCACTCACCTCCCGTTGAGCAACTTTGGCTTGCTACATAGCGCACACTCCCGCCCACCACCACACCCACATCGCTTCGATCGTCTTTCCCTTCTCTTCTCACCTTCACCTTTCCCTATTCCAGTCTCTCGTTTGCGATCAAGACTCCCGTCATCTCTCGTGCTTTGCGCCGTCTATCGGTCGCGCGAGCTCAGCTTGTCCATTACCTGTCGGCTTCGATACCATTAACTACGACCGCGCGTCTGACTAAGAACGCCACCTGCTGTTGTTCATTTGCGATAGGGCGCCAAATCCCGCGCGGCGGTGACAACAACAAAACGGCCGCAACCTTCACCGATGACGATCAGATCCACGATAACGATTCTCCCCTAAGACAAAAATTTCCTTGTTTACTTGCCTGCTATTACACACCGAGTTCGACGCGCGCTCGAATACCACCAAGTGTCATTGTGTTCTCGCCCATCTCACAAGATTTTATCAGCGCGCGCACAAAACAAACGATCGATCGCATCCTGTCGCGCTTTGATCTTGGACTTGGTCTTAGACTCTTCGATCATCTAGGCATCTCATTCACGTCGCCGAAAATTTTATCAACCATCGCCAACCTGACTTGGTTCAACTTACCGTGTGACGTCTCGACCAGATAGATCTAAGACAGCGCTGTCGCATTCCGAAACATTCGCATCGACTCGCTGCGCGCCTGAATCACTCCGCTCATCTGTTCTTCCTTGAATACGTATATACCAAGACTCCGGGCTTCGCGCGACTCTGGAGCGCATTCGTGCTCCTTTTGATCCACCATGTCGCACTTCCAATCTCTCACGGCCCCTCGGTCGAGAAGCGCACGTCGCGATGACCTCCCTAAGACTCCCGAGCCTGCTATGAATGGCGAAACCCAACCTCCGTCGCCACCGCGGCCCCGTCTCCGAGTCAAAAGAAGGAATGCATCTCATCTCAACGCGCCCACTGAGCACTTTCTCGCGTCAGTTGCAGCTGCAGACATCCCTATTCCCAGTATCGAGGAGCCTCGCGTGATGGACGAGGAAATGGCTGACACATTGTACCCTATTTCGCATTTCAGGGATATGGATGATGTACCATTTACACCCCATGGTGGCTCAGAGCGCATGTTCTCGCCTCCCAAGACTCCTGCTCCCGGCGCGCTACCAGCCTTGTCCCCAAACCAATATCCAAACTGGTCTATCGACTCTACTCTCAGTAGCCTCGAGTCCAGTCCCGGTTATGAATCTAGCCGGCCCTCAACTGCTCATTCTACCCACACGAGCACTTCCCTGTTGAGTTACTTTTCTATCAGCTCAGACGGCTTGAGCCAGTGCATTAGCCCGGACAATGAACACGACGATCTCGTCAAAGAGCTGCCCGCCGCCGATGACAACAGCAAAACTTTGAAACCATCCAGAAAGGAGGCTGCCAGAGATACAATACGAAGAGCACCATGGACAAAGCCGATGAACCAACACTTATGGTCGACATATATGATGTACCTGCAAGACCCGAAGGTCACACCTTTCCGTATCGGCAAGAGCGGTATTCCTCCTCATGGGGTCTGCTTGCGCGTTGCTCGAGAGGCGAAGAGGAGTTGGAAGGGGTCCAAGGCTCAGGGTAACATGAATCCCAGTAGCGGCAGTATCACTCCCACACAGGGAACTGCTGGTCCTTACGTCCAGTGGCCTCATACATGTGCTGTCACTCGGGCCCAGCTTCGGGAGCTTTGCAAGATGAACGCCAGGTCTAAGGCGCGGGGTTCTCAATATTTAGCTCCCAGCCCAGCTCCATTTGGCAAATCTGCGGTCCGCTATTGGAACCGCCGCACGGTACCCGCTCGCTCTCCTTCGGTCTTCTCAGGTCAAGATATGGCTATGTCATTGGCTGTGAGCACGTCGGAGTCTATGCAGCTGCAGGGCCCTCTGGCTCAATTGACGAACTCAAAACCCGAGCCTCAAATTGACGAACTCTCGTTGCCTCCACCAAACCACGAGACGTTGGAGCTACCTGAGTTCCCGCGCACACAACTCGCATCTCCCTTTGGCGCGCGAAGCTATGGGCCCAGCTCATCAAGCTCGCTTCCTTCAACCTTCGTTGTGGATTCCAAGCTGCAGAGGCAAACTCACACAGGCGGCCCGCGCCGCGGCCTTATGTCTCCGGTCCGACTTACTCGTAGCCGATCAACTCACAAGCGCCGATCCTACCATGTCGAGGCCCGCAAGATTAAGCGACCCAGTCTTGGTTCAGACCTTTGGGTTGACCCAGCCTCACTTGCCGACTTGTCAGCCACCAATGACCAATTTGTGACGCCTCAGACCGAGCCTGAGATGACACCCGACGTTGTTGTCCCACGCAAGAACCTCCAGAAACTCTTCGAGGCTTCGCAGCCACCACCTGCCCAGCAGCCAACGCTGGCCCCTCCTTTTGGGGAGATGCCCCCTCGACTAGGCTCTCCTTTCGTTGTTGGAGGATCTAGCTATTCCTTCCCGAACCGCCTTTCGCATGGAATTGTTCCTGGCACCGAAGCTTCTCGCCGACCATTTGCTACGGTTCAACAGTCCAGCGAAAGCAGCCGTGGGGTCACCCGATCATCGTTAGCAAGCCGACTGGCTTACATCGACGAAAGACTTAAGGATTTCCGCCGTCGAGATCAGCCACGCCGACGATCCGAGCCACCGCTGTAAACCCCACTACACTACACTTCTGTTTTTTTCTTTGTACATTTGCGCAAGGTTTATGCCGCCTGACGAATTTTACGAGTTCATGGACACCCGCACATATTGATTGATCTTGTTGGGACCATGGCACACCATTTACATGATGCATCTAGACAGCAACAGTCTATCTGATGATAGCCTTCATTTCTCTGATCCCTTTCAACCTCCTCACTTGGTTTCACCTTTTCCTTTTTATATGCTGGGGACATCCCCTCGCGCTACTCGAGCGTGCTTGCTCATCACGCTTTACTGCTCGACTCCCACCCAAACCACAAACCGACTTGTCACTTTTCTTTCGATGCTTGTCCCAAACATGGGAAAGACTTTTTACAACTCATGATGATATGATGGAACGAACAGCACGCAGGCCAAACAGAGCCTCATGTTTGCCGTGTTATTATTTACCTTTGGAATTGACTAAAACAAACACACCCGTTCTCGGGGTGTTATGATGAGAGACACGATGTACCTAAGCTCTCTTGGGAGCTAGGCCATGAAAATGTATCAGCTTGGACGAATGATACGATGGAACTTAATATCCATAGAACGAGCAATGATCTGAATGATATCAAATTCAAATTTTCTTACAATCAAGTGACCCGTGCCTATGCGCACAGACGTGAACCAGACGTGAGATGAAATGTTTGAAGAGCCCACGGTATTTGACTGACTGTATCACCTGGTAAGGTTACTTCTCATATGTACATTAAATACTAATTTACAATGAATATTATCATGTCATGGTCTAGGACGCTTGTCCGCTATCCCTCACCAGGAGAGCTAAGCAGAATGTAGACGGGTAGATAGAAAGAATAGGAAAAAAACTGGTGGAACAACCAGTATCGTCGACTGACGAAGGCCCATGTCAAAGACATGAGGCAATATATAATAAAGGATCCTCCAACTCCTAAGAATCAAGCAGGAATGACGTCCCCTGGTCGGTATACCGAAAGAGAAGGTGCTGATCTTGAGTTTTCCAACTGACATGTTTCGTCTTGGTGGCGAAGGTCCAAACATCAATCCTGAGTCTTTACTGGGTCTGTTTGAGAGCGATGGGGTTTATGACGGTGATCAAGTCGATCAAAGTTTCACCATCAACCCCCCTGCCGGATCGGCTTTCAATTACTGTGTTTGGTGAGATTTGCCTCCCTTCAAACTTTGAGTGTACTTGAGATTGATCTCACGTGCTTTATCGCTTGAGAAATTTCGTCACCGTCGTCCTCTGTCAGATCCGAGTGTGATGGCCCGGAGAAGAGAGGCCTTGGTACGACGTCGGGACACCTCCGGTTTGGTGCGGATAGACCTGTAGACTCGGGCCCATGCTCCTTTATGGCTGATGGGTGAATACGGCGGTGTCTTGTTGAGCCCGACTCATGTGGACATCGACGCTCGCCAACGCTTGAGCGATGTGAATGGAAGGAGCATTGACGGAAACCAAATGCACGTTCATCATTGCGGAGACGGTTGGCCGGGATACGTAGTTGGGGGTTCTTGAAGCGGATATCGAGCCCTGAGAGTCGCATTTTCTCCATATGGATATCGTAGTCGGCGGCGAATTCTGGAAGCTCTTCGAGCAGATCACTAAAGCGGGTTGGTTCTGAAACAGCAGACTCCCGAGGGTGGAAAGTCAGACGAGGTCCGCCAGTGAAGGAGAAAGCAACCATGGCGGCAGCCCAACGCCTAAGTCGGATAGCAGCGAGATATTCGCATTCTGTATAGAGGAAGGTGATAAGGCCCGAGGGAACATCCCAGTCGCAGCGGAGGTAGAGATCCTGTATGGCGTCCATGGCGAGGTCCTGGAGACGATGGAGGCCAAGTCGTGAGGCGAAGAGATGCAGGCGGATTAGAGACCAGTGAATACTTTGGGAGGCTTCCAAGCCTGCATCGTAGGCGCTGGACATCAACTCATCGAGATGTGGGCGGAAGCGAAGGCCAAGGTGAACCCAGTCAACGAACAGACCAAACATAGAGGATGATTCGCGAGGGAGCCATAGCGATATCGATTTGGAGCTTGATGGATCACCAAAACGCTCAGCAAAGAAAGGAGAGATTGCGCATAGCTGCCGCTTGTTGACCTTGAAGCGCTGCTGTTTGGGGCCGATGAGCAAGATCGCCACCGGCTCTGGAAGAGGTTGCGAGGGTGACGGCATTGGTGACGAAGCTGACTTCTGAGAGGAACTCGAAGTAAAACGACTCTGGCTCTGCTTGAAACGGCCAAAGCCAGAGGGGCTCAAGAGAGGAACCATGGTCGTCGCAGAGGTCTCTTGGAGATGTGAAGGAGAGGCAATATGAGTTTCAGTAAAGGACGAGGCCCGGAGGGAATGAGAAAAGAAAGAGGGTGTTGAGGGAGTAGAAACAAGTATAAAACTATATCAGTTCTGTATATAGAGAGAGAAAGAGAAAAAGAAAGAGAAAGAGAGGACTGGGCCGGCCAGTGGAAAGCAAAGCAAAGCAAAACAAACCAAGAGGAGGAGGATTCGAAACAAAAAGGCCGTCACCAGGAGTGGCTCATGGAAGCATTTTCAGCAACTTTGGGGATAGAAAAGATATCCTCAGACAGAACTCGCTTGAGCCCCTGGCCAAACGACAAGGTCTATGGAAATCAGCCAATCGCAACGCCACCCATGTACATCATCAGCACCCAAGTGACCGTTAGTGGGTTTCAAGGCGATCGTTTTGGGGGAGGCCCAGGGCGCTCTAGCCTTGGAGCCTTCTAGCGCTTTAGGCCCCCTGGTGGCGATACAGCGAGCAGCGAACCCTATTGACCCAAGGCCCTAGGTTGTTTCATAAAGGACGGATCCAAAACGGGAGCACTCGTGCGGATATTCCGTCCACTCAGCGTGAAGACCCTTGCATCAGCATCGACGCCGGTCACACTTGCGCACCGCATACAGCGCCTCAAAGAGGTCATAGGTCGAAGCAAATCGCCTCTGGGACCCGCGCGGGCGCCTGGGCGGCCAATTGGAGGACTGAGATGGACTGAGATGG
>JAALXI010000296.1:0-98506 GCA_012977755.1 Fusarium nurragi | reverse complement strand
CCCCCAGACGAAACTGACTCCTTATCGTCGTCTACTTTCGCAATCCTTTCCCTCTCGGCCGATTCCAGCTTCAGCCCACAACCTGTAACATTTGTCAAGGCATCTTTCGTTGTAATATCTAATTGCCCTCTTCCATTCTTTTCATTCGTCACTTACCTCAACTGTCCGTTGTCGTCCATCTTCACCTGACCTACTCTCTGATTACCCAATCTCGAATCCTTGATCAGGCTGTGTCGTCCCTTGTTCATGTGCCTGATCCCTCACACGAGACCAATTCCGAGCATGCTGCTAAGCTCTTGATGCGCCTTTGTCTACCTCTAGCGTTTTCGTTGAACGTACGAAAACAAACCCATCTTAACTCTTTTGTCAGAGCATACGAACCCGCCAGAATTGCAATATCTCTTGTCGCATTCGCCCCCGAGGTTGTGTTGCCAAACACCAACAAGCCACAGCCTGCAGTACGCCCAGAAGGACGCCTAACCCCGCTGATCAGCTTGTCGCTCGTCATCATCCTTCGGGCGCTACCTATACTCCGTTGCTCCATCTTGCGACGAGCTTCTCGACCCCTTCCACACCGGCTCTCGCGCCCACCTCCGCAACCTTAAGAGAAGCATCACCATGTTCTAGTCATGAGCACCCAGACCAACACATCGGATCCGGTTCCGCCGCCACCACCACCGCGTCCGATTCGCTTTGTACATAATCAAGGGCAACCGCCTTCTAAGCGGCGCAGAATCAATGCTGCGTGAGTGTTCTCCGTCCTTATACAATGTGTTACAGGACCAGTCGCATGGCTTTATGCGCTTCATCCTCTTCGTTTCGTTGGCCTATGGTTTAGGTTCTATCCGATTCCACAAAATTCATCTCTCAAGCCAGTTACCATGTACTAACTCCTTTGCGGCTCAGGTGTTTGACCTGTCGAAAACGCAAAACGAGATGCGCTGGCGAACGACCCGTTTGCTCTACCTGCACCAAGAACGGCCATGAATGCCTAGGATATCCCGAGGAGATAAAGCGGGAGGATGCTGAGAAGCCGATCCTGTTGGACAAGTCTGGCCACGAACACCATGAACACGAACCTCTCAACCACCATGATGACGATATTAAAATCGAGAAAATTCATGTCCGAGTCCAAGACACGCCCGATGCACCCACTCCCGATGAAGCACCGGAGACAACAAAGTCGCTCGCAAACATGGTCGATTCGAAGCTTCACGAAAGTAAACCCCTAAATGCGCCAGCGCATAATGGTCATCATTATTCCGCCATGACCGTGCAAAATACGCCGTCTCCCACTACTGTGCGCCGGTCCGAACGTAACCGCGTCCCCTACTTCCGTTATTTTGGACCGACTGCCATCGTCCCTGGCTTCAAACAAATGGTCGTTTCTGTTCGTGACCGTCGGCGCTCGACTGCCGGCTCAATGGTTGGGGCTTCGCCTTTATCAACTAACAGCGGAGCACAAGGAAGCAGTTCAGCTGTTGACATGGACGTAATTGGCGAAGAACTTCCTACCTACGACCCCAACGACCCAGCCCCGGTTCACTCTTTAATCATCAGCCTCGTTAACACCTTCTTCGTGCAAATGGGCTCCAGCTACCCATTTCTTCGACAATCAAAGTTTTTGCGTATGGTGAAAGAGAAGAGAGTTGAACCTATATTGGTCGACTCCATATGCGCTCTGGCCGCGAGGTTCTCCGACTCACCAGCCCTTACAAATGGAAACGAGAAGATGCCCAGGATGGAACGGGGTGCAGTGTTTGCGCAAAGGGCGAGGCAGGCCACTGTAGATACGTTTCCATGCCCGACGGTTGGTGCCGTACAGGCCTGTCTATTAATGGCATATGAGGGTTTTGGAGCGAGCCAGGATAGTGCTCTGTGGATGTATCTCGGCCTCGCTATCCGTATGGCTGTTGACTTGGGCTTGCAAAAAGAGGTTGGAGTCCAGTATCATGGAGAGAAGGATGCTCTGTATTCTCAAAACTGGGGCCGTCAGCCCGTTGATGAGGGGAATTCGGAAGCAAAAGAGGGCGGATCAAGTCAGCTTAACCCTCAGGAGCAAAGGGAGCTCGTCCAAGAACGGATGGACACTTTTTGGGCAGTCTTCATCCTAGACCGTGTTATTTCGTCGGGAACGGGTCGTCCTGTTACATTTCGAGATGACGACTTGGAACTCTCATTCCCCGAGCCCTTTATCGACCCGGCGACTAACTGGCCGGCACCATATCCCATTTTTCTCCAGATTATTCATCTATATGGGCGTGTCTGTGACGTTCTTAACAAGGTTCGCAATGCACAGGATCTTACCAAAGATACATGGGACAAACTCGGCGAGATGGAGCATGAACTGACCAGGCTCTATAAGAGCTGGGATCCTCGACTGCAGTTCAATGTGAGCAACTTCAAGGCTTATCTAGGAATAGGCCAAGGTAACACGTTTATCCTATTGCACTTTTGGTTTCACGCACTCTTCATCATCCTTCACCAGCCTACCCTTCTTACACCTTTTGCTGAACTGCGTAGCGAGCTGCAACTCCTACCAGATAGTCGCGAGCTTAGTATGAGTAGCGCAAAAACGATTTGCGATATTCTGTCTTTTGCGGACCTGATTGACCCCAAAAGCTTTATTGGGAACCCTTTTACTTGTCAGCCGATATACATCGCCGCTTGTGCCTTCGTAATGGAGTCAAGCGCAAATGCGTCGAGCTCACCATCGAGGGCTAATTCTCCTCCTGGCATCCACCGTCCGGATGCAACGGGGAGGAACAGGTCTCGGGAAGCGAAGTCGTCAAGACACTCCCTGTTGGCTTCCGCGGCGAACCAGAACTATCAAAAATGTTTCAACTCGCTACAACAAGTCGAAATGTACTGGGGTGGTGCTACATATATTATTACTGCTTTAGACCAAAGGGCCAAAGGGATCTGGGACTGCGAAACATACACGGCGGAGGAGTACGAAAGTACGAAGGTGCCTCGGAGAGGCAGCACCGGCGCGTTAAACAATCCATTCCCTCAATTCGAAAACAAAGCATCACCGAGGTTATCAGGGCCGCCTATTGCATGGACTCTAGCAGGAACAGCCAACTCACCGAACTCGAGCTTAACACTCATGTATCAAAACCGGGAATCGAGAGCTCAGACCGGGACTCAACCTACTCCATCGATACGCACTCCGAGCACGCCGCCCGGTAATATGATCTTTGACCCTATTAGACAAAGTCTACCAGAGTCAACGAGCATGCTTGCGCCAGCGTATCCCCAAAATGCCACCTCGGCAGTGCGGCAATCGGCTCGTCCAAGCATGCCCCGCCGGACTTCAAACCTTTCAGCGACGAGTACACAGACGCGACCCACGGTTCAGTTCGATGGGATACACGAGGATAGTGAGAGTAACGACTTTTACACTGGCCCACGGTTCACACCCACGAGCCAACCGTCAGCCGGGTTTGATGCATACAGCGTTTCACCACCAACAGCCATGGCGGAGAATGGGGTGACGCCAGCCACAACACTCTCAGGAGCGAACGGCATGTATTTTGGTCAAAACAGTTTTCCATACGCCATGCCTTGGGGAACAACGATGGGGAGCATGGATGGCATCACTTTTGATAGCCAGGATATTGATATTGCTGCTCTGGGTTTGCAACAATCAGACATGATGGGCCCTTGGCTAGACTATATACCCTCTGATGTTTTGGGTTTGTTTGAGCATCAGCATCCACATATGGGTCACGGTGGTCACTGATCAGATCGTTTAGTATTCTGATAGACCTGAGCATCGTTTCGATTGATTTTTAGCTATGGACGATGGCACAATACTTTGCATGGCGTCCAGTTGGTACTGAGTCTTGGCGTTTGTGATGGAAGCAATAAAAACAGATGTGCTATTTTTTATCGAGATTTCCCGAGTTCGAGCTTGGCGCAGCAGGTGTATGGGGAGTGGATTTGAGACTTCTATATTTTGGTGTTTTTATATCTATATACATACTGCGTTGGCAATTGCCGGTTGACATAAGGCAATGCAGTGGCGAATTAGCACCAGGATGGCATAGATCTGAGCCAGGTAAAGAGTAGAGGAGGAAAGGGTGGTGGTTGAGATGAGGCCATCACCGCATAAACATACAAACTTGACATGTTAAGCAGTTACAGGATGGCAACAAATCTTGGAGTGCTATCTTTGTAGGCGACCTCGCTCTGTTCTACAGAAGGGTTGTGATAATATTCCTAATCGTAGCCGGAACAATATGCTTGTCCATATTTGTCTATGTATTGTTTAAAACGCCATCTACAGCTTGGCCTTGGCCTCGGCCTCCTTCAACCACTGCTCGTACCAAACCTTTCCGAACTCCTTCCTCTCGCCCTCTCGACTCTGCGCCTCCTCGAACCTCCTCTCATGCGCTTCCATAGCAGGACCCTTCATAGTCTCGATCAAACCCGCGTACATCTCCATCTTCAACACGCCGTAAACGCCAGACTTGCTCTTGTCGATGAGCTCTTTCTCCTTGATGAAGCGTAGAAGGTCGTCGAGGCCCTTCGGCGCAATGTCGTCGGCGATACCAGCTGCCACGGCGTCCTCGCCTGAGAAGCGCTTGGCTTCGAGGACGAGGCTCCGGTAGGTGGCGGGGGAGTACTTGACGCGGAAGAGAGCTGACATGGCGGGCTTGAGAGGCGCGCCAAAGATGAGCTCATTAAGGCAGAGAAAGCCGCGTGGGGAGGGAGCAAGGCGGTAATCCTGGGATGTAGCGAGCATGAGACCGCCGGCAAAGGCGTGACCGTTCATGAGAGCCACCGTAGGCATTGGGTATCTGATTTGGTCAGTAAAGATTTATGTTACAAGGGCGGTTATAAGAACATACGTCAAAAAGCGGTTCCAGACATCATACAGCAAAGGCCAGAAACCCTCCGTGGCAACAGCATGTTCGAGATCCAGACCATTGCTGTAAAACTTTTGTATCCCAGAAGTAGTCGCCACAACACCATGAGGATAGCCAAACTCGATGATATCAAGAGCGTTGAGAAATGCCTTGAGAACAGGCGTTGTAAGACGGTTGTCGGGGGGCGATGTGAGAGTGAGGAGGTAGACTCTCGGCGAAGGTTCAGTGCACGTAAGCGTGCCGCCGGGGTGGGCGCCGCATTGCGCGATGGGAAGTGTGAAGAGCGAGGGCATTTTGAAAGGTTGATGATGGATGAGAGAGGCGCGGTGAGAGGGAGGAGGGTGGTTATAAGAGGCGTGGAGATGATATCCGGCTAAGAAAAACACCTCGGCTTGTGGAGAGGCGAAGGAAGTTGGGGTAGAGCATGGATGAGCATGGATGAGCATCCATGATCATTCCATAATACACCAATATGATGTTATACTACTCAGCATTAGGAGCTTTTACATGCTAAGCTTTGAACATCCTTATTCATCTCGGTTATGTGTTCTTACCGTCGTCTACAACACTGTATTATTGGTGTCTTTGCATGTGAGCAACAACAAGTAAAGAATCCGGGGTAAGAAAGATACGTACCTCTCATGATGGAACCGCCCCACTTGCCATGACAGACACGTACCTCAATTAAGCACAACCAATCACTGTAATCCGCTCCTCTTCACACGCCCCACGCCAGCTCCAGCTTTCATTTCCTCCAACTATCTCAACCCCACCAACCGAACTTCGTCACTCTCATACAAAAGTAAGAGCCAAGAGCGCAAAACATGGCTCGAGACGCCAAGGACAAGGGATCTATCGTCTTCTTCCACCCTGATCTTGGCATTGGTGGTGCTGAACATCTTGTCGTTGATGCTGCTGTCGGTCTCCAGGAGCGTGGTCATCGCGTGGTGATATTTACGAATCATTGCGACCCGAATCATTGCTTCGACGAATGTCGCAATGGTACATTATTCCGGAGCCCGTCTACGCAATCAGACATGCTAATGCTCTCACAGGAACCCTCGATGTTCGCGTTCGTGGCCACTGGCTCATCCCCATGTCCATCCTCTCCCGCCTTACCATCCTCTGCGCCATTCTTCGTCACGTCCACCTCCTCATCAACATAGCTCTCACCGGCGAACTGCATGCCCTACAACCCCGCGCCTTTGTCGTCGACCAGCTATCCGCAGGCCTGCCCCTGCTACGCTACATCGCCCCTGCCGCCCCGATCCTTTTCTACTGCCACTTCCCCGACCTTCTCCTTGCGCAGGGCCGCGAGTCTGCCCTCAAGCGCCTCTACCGTCGCCCGTTCGACTGGCTTGAAGAATGGACCATGGGTTTTGCGAGTGCTGTGGCGGTAAACTCGGGCTTTACAAAGGGTGTTGTAGAGAGGACGTGGCCAACCCTTAAGAAGCGCACGGAAACGAAGGTGGTGTATCCTTGTGTGGACACTGAGGCCAAGGAGACTGAAGATGTGAGCGATGATGGAGATCTTCAGTTCAAGGGAGAGAAGATCATCTTGAGTATCAACCGCTTCGAAAGGAAGAAAGATATTGGTCTTGCGATCAAGGCCTTTGCCGCGATTCCTGAAGCTGAGCGCAAGGGTTGCCAACTTATCCTAGCAGGTACACGAAGTTCCCAAGTCTTTCACGCAATGAAGTGCGGCACTAACTCACAATCTTAGGCGGCTATGATCCACGCGTCTCCGAGAACGTCCAATACCACTCCGAACTCGAAGCCCTCGCCTCCTCTTACTCTCTCGAGCACCTCACCATCAAGAATCTCATAACCGCTCAATCCGTGCCCGCAACCGTTCCGGTTCTCTTCCTCCTCTCGATCCCCAATGCGCTCAAGGCCGCGCTCCTGCGTTCCGCACGCGTTCTCCTCTACACACCCGCCAACGAGCACTTTGGTATCGTTCCTCTCGAGGCTATGCTCGCCCGTACACCAGTCCTGGCTGCAGATTCGGGCGGTCCCGTCGAGACTATCGTCGACGGCGAGACTGGATGGTTGCGATCGCCCAAAAATGTGGACGCCTGGACTGAAGCTGTGCGCAGTGCGTTGAAATTGGGCGATTCTGAGGTGCAGGCCATGGGAGACAAAGGTGCTGTGAGAGTAAAAGATCTGTTTGGAAGAGAGCAGATGGCGAAACGATTCGACGATATCCTGGATGACATCGTTGCCAAGAAACCTCCGGTATCCGCCATGAGGACCGTCGTCAACGCCGCCGGAATCTTGCTTGTGTGTCTTGTGGGGTTAGTAGCTTCAGCACTTTTTGCTCGTATGGGAAAGCAAGCTGTGCCATCAGAATCTGCAGTTTGATTTGAGACAAATCATTTAGATAGTACGGTGGCATCGAGGCGCGTTTGGACGATGGATATGTACATTAGCTTCTCGCCACGCATTAGTAGAGATTACTTTCTGGTCTAATATTAGGCGATGACTTAAAATATTCAGTGTAGCAGCTTCAGATGGTTGATAAATATCAATGTCTTATGCGCAGCAATCGACATATATCTTCGATAAATGGGATAATATCCAACACATGCAACATATTTCCTTCCTATATCTATGCAAATGCACCAACTCCTCAAGTCCCTAACAGACTGCTCCAAAACCACTGCATATGGTCCCGCATCAGAATGCGAGAATTCATTCTTTGTGCTCCTGCTCCTGTATATAAACAATGCGTCCATCAGCATAGGACTGGCTTCTGGCGACACGACGACGTACTACCCTCTCGTCTTATATCCTCATCCTGTACTAATCTCCTTCATTCATTCCATCTCATAACCCATCATTATGCTCATTGCCTCATCCGTACATCCATCATCTCGCATACCTCCCAAAAACAACTGCCCTGCCAAAAACAAACCTGGATGAAAAATTTATAGCAACTGAACCGCCCATGATATGCCGTAAATTGCAATGCAGTAGCAATCCCTCTCTGGGATATGAGCAACGGTCTAAGAACAAGAAGAAAAAAACACCTAATGGGATGCCATGCCTCGTATATATAATGAGGACCTAATGCTTCAAAAGTCATTCTCCCGGCAGCTGGAGATGGAACTCAACCCGTGACGAGAAGACTCTCGATGCTTGTCTGGCATCCTACCAATATATGATAAGAGAAATAAAAGAACTTAATAGATCTTGCCACGAAAAGGGGAGGGGTATCATGTTTCATAGGGTGACGTCCCCTCGTCACCATATGCAGAGGTCGGCACCTTCTTCGCAGTCTCAGTGCTTGCAATGCTGATATTGGTATCACGTCTTCGAGGGTTAGGGGCCTGAGGTCGTGACGTGGCTTGTGCTGGCCTTTTCTTTGACGAGGCCATCAGCAGTATTCCGTCATCATCACTGCCGTCATCGTCAAAGTCGTCTTCGACAGGTCGCGCAACAGGAGTACTTGTGATAGAGTCTCGAGCACCACCTTCCAAATGTACAGCAAGAGACCCGTTATCCATAGCAGGATGGTTGCCGTAAATCTGATCAATGGGGTAGCTATCGGGTTCCTTATCAAACGCCGGTGGCGTCAGACTGTCGGTGGTCTCGAGTAATTGAGGATGGGCGCTAACAATGCCTGGCTTACATAGGAGCTCGGCTTCCATGTCAGCTGAGACGGAGCTGGCACCACTAAGTAGAGCTGGCAAGGAGGGATCGGACTGGAATGCCAACATCCGCTCCGAAGTGCTAGCCGTAGAAGGAAGTGCCGAGACAGGGCTGGTAACTTCACTCGGGCTAGTCGAAGGTGTAGCCAGGGCCTCCATGGAATCGACACTTGACGACTTGGTAGTAGGCATGGTATCTGCACGAGGGAGAAATTCATCTCGAGTCCATTCCTCCTGAATAGGTGAGGGAGGGCAAGAAAAGCTGATGTGTTCAGCTTGTGGCCGCTCAGATCGCCGCATGCAGAGTTCTTCTGGATGTCGCGGGGTTGTCACTCTTGGGATTGGGGCGCTGTCCATCCTCTGAAGAGATCGAGGTCTGGCCCTGATGCCTGCATGTGACTGCCCGAGTTGAGTCGATTCTGTGTGACTGGAGTGATGTACAGCCGCGGCGGCAAGCGATGAAGAGAGTAGAGAGGCTTCAAGCGGCCTATAGTGCCAGGTGCTGCTCAAGTCAACAGACTTGACAGCGCCTCGTCCATGGCGAGGGGGTGCTTGAAAACTACCCGGGGCAACCGTGGTATTCACACCCACTTTGGGTTCAGCACGTTTGTCGAAACTGGAGAAGAGTCCACGGTCAACGGATTTTGATCGAGAGCTTTCATCCATCGAGTCCATTGAGTCCATATCACGAGTCTTGCGGATCGTCTCAGCTCCAGAGTCATCTTGACCATCGGACTGATTGTAGAAGCCAGGCGTGGAAGGGGTGGTCTGCGAAACGGGTATGGTAGGGCCTAGATGGAGGAGGTGTTGGGTTGATTTGCCGTGGCCGTGGCTGTGTGTATGACGATGGAATGGCCAAAAAGAGGCCGTCGATGCAGACTTCTCAGAATCGCGAGCCGACTCGCTTTCACTGTGAGCATGCATGTGGCCTCGGTATATGCCAGCTTCAGGTAGAACAGTCGCCAGGGGATCGTAGATGACAGATTCGGGCTGTGGGCTGGCCGCCTGACTGACTGAGAGAGGGTGATCGGAATCCCGCATCGCGTTCGCAAAGTAATCGTCAGGCCGAAGACTCTTCCGTCGGGCGTCACGATATTGTTGTTGGGGAGTCGGAGGTCCGTTGTTGTACATACTCATGCTGTCACCGGCGGAGCTAGCGGCACTACTGTTGGCACGATGTCGCGTTTTGCTATCACTTCGTTCCACCAGGGGATGCATTACCTTACCGACAGCCTTCTTGACCACCGAGCGAGCACGTTCGAGGAAGGTGAGAGGCACAACAGCTGATGACATTTCCCGTTCATCGACTTGAATTCTTCGACCAGAAGAGGGGCGGGCGGGGTCAGTATCATCGAGCCATCCGATGGGGTTCATGATATCCTGAACAACCCATGGATGGCGCTTGATGTCCCGAAGTCGGATGCGTCTCTCGGGGTTTTTGGTGAGCATCTGCCGCAAGAGGTCAATGAGAAGGTTATCAACTTCTTCATAAGCTAGATCGTTGTCATCACGGTACGGATGCATATTCTGGCGCTTGTAGAGGGATGTTGCGGCTGGCGAAGTGGAGGGATGGACGGGCATCAAGCGGCGCTTAGGGATGTACACTTCCTCTGTGGCGATCTTTCGGAACATCTGAAATTCATCTTCGGCGAGGAAAGGAATCCGAGCGAAGATGAGGCAGTAAAGAGTCACACCAAGAGACCAAACATCGATTTGTTCAGAAACCTTGGGCTGCTCCGTGTCGAGATCGGTATAGCACAACTCGGGAGCAAAAAACGCTGGGGTGCCGACTGTCTTGGCAAGCTCAAGGTCGTCATCAAAATCTTTGGCTTCCGATTCGGATACTGTGTCATCAGGTTCGCCATCGCGAATAGGTCGCCCGAAGTAGGAAACACCAAAGTCGGAGATCTTGACGCGGTGATCCCTGCTCCATAGAAGATTCGCTGGCTTAATATCTCGATGAACAACACCCTGGTAATGTAGATACTCCAACCCCAGAACTGTATCCCTGAACGTAGAGCGTGCCTGCTCGAAGGTGAAGCATGGTACATAAGAGAAGTCGTCTGAAAAAGGGTCGTGTTGCTGGGGATTGAAATCGAGAGATGACATGTGAGATATAATCGAATCAGCCATGCTGGGAGAGCGACCGCGGAAACCCTCGTCGACGTAAGGACCGTACATAGTACCATCCAGCGCAGTAGTTGATGTGGGATTGGACCGGAGGGCATTGGGTGTTTCCATATCATCGTCTGAAGGAAGGAACTCATCAGGATCTTCCACAGCACGGGTTGATGAAACAATAGAGCGTGAACGCGAGTGTCTTCTTGATTCGTCTCGGGATGTTTGGGGTGAGGCAGGTCTTGATGGTGGTCCATCACTCATGGCGAAGTCTTGCATGGAAGATAAACGAGATTGACTTCCCAGGCTGCTACTAGGCTCGTCGGCTCCTCCATTCTCGAAACTCCAGTTCATCTGGCCTGTGTAGTTTTGGGCCATCTTGGCTCGTTTCATTTGCTTGATGGCCTGGCGATGCTCGAGTAGCTGTTCGTAACGATCTTCTTCGGGGGTTGGAAGTTCGCCTCGCATCTCGCGTTCTATACGCCGTCGTTCGGCAAGACAAATATGAGGGAGGCCCTTCTTGCGCCAAACAACTTCACCGAGTTCCACGTGCTCGAGAACCATATAGATCTTCTTAAGTTCAGGATCGTCGATGACTTCGAGGAGAGCAACCACATTAGGATGACGGATCTTCTTCAATATGGCGATTTCCTTTTTCGTTTTATCCTGAGGAGACTTTGCTGTGACTTTTCCCAAACGTCGCTTCTTAGAAAAACGTGGAATGATCTTGATAGCCACATTTTCGCCTGTCTCAAGGTTGCGGGCCAGTTTGACTTTGCCGTGCATTCCACGGCCAATTTCTTCAATCACTTCATATTGGTTAATGAGCTTCCGGCCAGTGGCGGTATCTGAATCAATCAGGGCCTTATGTGTCCTGTGGTTGATAATTGAGTTAGTGTCTGATAAGTGAAACGGTCGGTACATGCCAAGCTCCCTGGCCCTTTCCCCCGCCATAGGTGAGCAAAGCCGATTGGAAGCGGGACAAGCAAGCCCGCAGAGAATACACAAGACAATGTTCTCACGACAGTTTAGGGTGCTTACTCTCGAACTTTATGCAACTGCAAAGGGTGCAGAAGAGGGCTCTGTGCGTAATTCGGAGGCGTATTGTTCTCGGATACGGAGGTGACGAGGTTTTGTCGAGAGGCCGAAGGGCTGAAGAGTCCTGGAGAGGACATCGGAGTACTGTTGGCCGTCCTCAACGGCATAGACGAAGAGGAGGGGATATGGGTGGGCAACGGCGGGGTTCCGCGGGTCGTCGACGAGAGGGAGGCGGACGGCTGTTGCTGCGATAGCGACTTGTGGTGATAGTGGTGCTGAGAGTGGCGGTGATGGTGTTGAAAGTATTGTGAGGGATCCATGATGGGCAAGATAGGTGAAGCGGTCGTGGTCGCTCCGACATGCTGAAGGGGAACGTCCTGGGCTCGCAACGGCGGGCCTTGAGTTGTTGAAGTCACAACAGGATGTGACGAGAATTATTCTATAGCACCATTGTCGCGTAAAAAGGGCAGTGAGGATCGAGGCCGAGGATCGGGATATCGAGCGGGTAAATGTGAGAAGCAAGAGTTTGGTGAGAAGCAGAAGCTGAGATGGTCAAATAGCCTGGACTAAAGAGTAGAGCAAGTGGAGCAGTGTAATGTGTGAGAGGAGCAGGTCTTGTGCTTTTGGGGGGGTGGATAAATTTTAGTTGGTGTTGGACCCATTTAGTGATGATAGAGGTGGGCATGGGTGAAATGCAAGTGGGAAGGCACAGTGTCCGCCCATGCAGTGCCAGGCCATCTCTCGCTGTGACTCTGAATGGTGTGTGGTTCAAAGTGGCGACCATGAGGAAGCACGACCAGTGGCTGCAACAGCCGACCTCGATCATATTAGCGGTACAAATGTGGTAAGTCTTTACCGTGCGAGATACGTGGTCCGTGCCTCGACCCATGGCGCCATGCTTCCCCTTCTGCTCTCTTTCTCTCCCTCACTACCTCACCATCTTCAGATCAATCCTGGGCCAAGAGATACCGATGGTTACACCCACTGCCCTGAACACTGCAGATTCACCCCTCTACCGTATCCACTCCTCCTCGCTCGAATCTTCAGTCAGTACTCCGTAGCGGCCACCGTCCAGCGTCACCAAAATACAACTCACAAATCTGTCCGTTTTCGCACAGCCCGGCCGAGGTTTCGTTGTCCCCAGCAGAAAAGAAAAGAGGATTGAGTGCCAGCACAACAAGTTGATACCATAAACCACGCATAGCTGACGTTGATATTGACGTTTCCCATGTGCAGCCTAACGCTGTAAGGTACCGTCTATGATTAGGTATCTACAAAGTACCTACCGTCTACGCATCACCGTCCGTAGCCGACATCCAGCGAGAGTGTGAGAGTGCTACACCCACCCCCCGGACCGCCGCCATCCTCACTCTTTCTGTGACGGCGATGTCTGCTTCTGCTGCTGGGCTGCGGAGAGGACCGGCCGCGTTCAAGGATTTGGCCCCTGCTCGTTCGTTCACCCGCTCCGCTCCTCGCTCGCTGGCATACGTCGTTTGTTGCCGTCGCCGTCGCCGTCGCCGTCGCCGCTGGCGTGTTGATATCTCTCGCCAAAGTATAGATGAGGTTATCTTGAAATGCATCTTGACTCGGCTCATCATTCGATCGAATTTCTCATCATCGTCAACAAACCACCCCTAATCCGAATAGAAGTTCGGCCACGCTCGACCGACAAGGAATTACCCAAGCGAGCGCAGCACTGAGCATCTCCTGGCCTTGTCCAGATGTCTTGGCAACGCTTGGGCTGGCTGGGACAGCTTTGGGCTTGACGGTTTTCAGTGTGCTGCAGCTGGGGTGACACCGTAAGGAGATTGACATTGGGTAAAAAAAACCCGGGTTGTTCAATGAAATCCCTGGCGCATTGTGACTCGATGGGTACAGCATGCTCTAACGCACATCCATTGCTTCGGAAATGCCTCCTGATCAATGACAGTGGTGATACTCACATCTTCTGAGCCTTCACGCGACAAATCGAGTAATGATGGATCCATGCTGGAGGTAGTGAACTGTCGCGGATAGCTGACGCAATGGAGACAGTCAGGGAACTCGATCAAACAGGCCGGTAAGCGAATCGATTGCGGGTCCAAGTGCGGGAGGCGGTGATGCTGAAGAAGTGGGCACTCTGAGATACCTGAGCTATCCATATCGCTGGCGTCTGATTCGTACTGTAAAATTGTGCCTTTGATTCATACTGCGGGCGTAATCCAAGCCAGAGGAGATACTGGATGATGCCCAAGCATACTGTACACACACTGCCCTCGAACCGTACACGAGTATGTATCGTCTCTGTCAGTGGGGCAGCGTTTCGCTGGAACTTAAGTTTATGTATCCGCATGGTACCTTACCTTGCCAGACCAGGTCATGATGCATCAGTCCAGCTGTCAAAAACTTGGAAGCATCCATGAATCATGAATCTATGGGAGTTTCCAGGCAATTCCTCGAGCACATCGCTCGGCTGTTGTGTCTGCGTTACAGAAATGGTTGACCATCGCGATGATTACACCCATTACAGATGCCCAAGTCCTGGTTGAAGTAAATGGCTTGATAAGATAACATAAAGCCAACCAATAAACGAAGAGGTGAGCAATCATACCATCCAGCCAATGGTAGTTTACCATTTTTCACTTTCATGTGTCTTCAATTCATCAGATTGGTGGTGGGTTTTGGTGGCTTGGCTCGGCTCAGGCCCTCTCGTCCCTCGGGTTATCGGGAAGCTTGATCACTCTAGACTGTGAGACAGAAATATCGAGACAGTCTAGGTGCTAAACCAGCCGGTGCTTTACCTAATTCTTTTTACCTCCGTGGCTAAACGGTCAAGACATTCGACACCCCCCAAGTAGTACGTATATTGCAGGTCGTGTCTTTTAGCTGGACCCATTTTGCTGGGGCACCGGTTTGTTCCCCTGTCTCAACGCTGATAAGATCCGCGTCTGTGAGTGCAGGTTTTTTGGTCCCTCTTTGCTTTTTGTCTTTGGCGTACCTCAGATAACTTGGGATATCCTGGCTTGTTAGCCGTGTCTTGCATTTTTGTCCTGGTATCCAACAAACTAGAATTCTACTTAGAAAAAAGCCTCGTTTCAGAGGTTCAACGGAAGTTGTCCATACCGCATCAAAAAAGAATACGGAGGTACCACCGGTGGTCATTCTACGCCGCCCTAAACGCCGCCGTCTGCGTCACGGCTGCAGGACCCAAAGCCAATCCGATTCAGGGCCCTCGCTCTGCAAACATGCGGTTCCAAGCCGAGATGTTTTTTTCCCCCTCGATATTCTTGTTTGTATCCGTACATGGCTAGCTGATGAGGTTCTACGAAAACGGGCTGTGCTCGCGTGCCGATTGGAGTTTCAGTTGAAAACGTTTAGTCTTGAATCGCAACAGCACTGACTGGTCTATTGTCTTGTTGATCCATGTGAAAGTTTGGCAACGTCTGTTGCGAGTCGAGTAATGTGGATAGTTGTGCATAATTGTGCTACGTAGCGTAGCTGTTGAATGACATTCGGTTGCCAAGATCAACAGCATGGCCGGGGATAGACTTCACTTAGGGCGTACCCAATTAGCTAATATACACAACGACGAACTAGCCCGGTTCGATGTGTCGATCAGAGTCGGTAATTCGCACTTGACCCTTTTTTTATTCCAACCTCCGGGCTTGGGGCTTACAGAGGGTCCATCGTTTGATTCATGCTGGTGAATCACATGCATTCCAAATGGGAGTGCATCAGTGTAGATTTTGTGGTCATATCAAAACACATAGTAGCTCCCAACTGGATAAACAATTCCGTGGTTTTTGTCTGAAGCTTTTGTTGTTCAATTAATTGGTCAATGGCTCGCCACGATGTATGTATTGTACCAACATGCTCTATTAACCCTTGGAATTTTAGTTCTGCATGCAGCTGTACAAGACCGGCATCCGGCCCCCACCGGTCGTTACTTTGTGAGTCCGTTTTCGCGGTCGTTGTTCCCTCCATTCGCCATAGTACAGACGACGTTGTCAAAAAGGATAGACGAGGCAGGTAGAATATTGTTGACGCTAAGTCAACATTGCTGGAGTCTCACTCAGGTACGATATCACTGATACCTACCTAGGTAGTTATTGGCTCTAAGTCAGAATGCTTCGTAAATTCATTAATGTCCTGTCTGGCCTGTTCCCGTCCCTTCGTACCTTCCATCGCGTGCGTTCCTGACCTGCGTACCTACTACGTAACTCCCTGAGCTGCACCTTCCCCCACCCAGGTCACCACGGAAGTCTGCATCCACTAATCATCTTCGTCTTGCCCTGCCCGTTAATGAAATTGTTCCCCCAAGCTCAACTTCGAGATCTCGAACATCAGGCACCATCACAATACTACCTAGAAGCCCAATAGAGCCCAGCTTCTGCCATATCATAACCTAGCCACTAATACAGACCAACCCGCACAGGCTCACACCCCGATCTTTTTGGGAAAGCGTAGCGGCAGTCACGCCCAATATCACTTGACCATGACGATGAGCTAGCGATTTTGACCACCGCCAACACCTGCGAGGACTGACACGCAACCAAGGTACAAGACATCGAAAAGATCTGGACCGAGCCTACTAGCGCAAAGAAGCCAAGACCAATTCTAACAACGATAAGAGTCTGGTGTAATGGCAGAAAACTAGTCCAGCCTCGGAGTAGCTTTGGTGAATGGACTTCAGGCCTCATGAACCCTGACTTTATTTGGAGGAAGCTGCATTTCTCATGTCTCAGACGCCATGAGAAAGCAGGGGTCTTATTAACTGGCAAATTTCAAGGCACATGGAGTTCTTGAGTCACTTTTGCATTCTTCGACTGCTCTCAGCCGGAACTGACACTCCTGTCACTGAGCTTTTGCACGAATCTCCTGACAGGCAGTAAATACATACTACCGGGTCATCTACTATTATCAGGCCGTTTTTGCGAAATCCACCAGGCGTCAGATTCACATCTAGCATACGTCCATGAACCATGAAACCACTTGTTGTCGACAATTGAAAGATGGCCCCATACATGTTCAAGATCCTTGAGGTCAAGCTTTTGTTGATTGGACAGTCTTCCCCGCAAGAAAGGAAAGACGAATCGCCTTATGGAACAAAGGGGACTTGACTGTACTCAGCCCGAAGGGGGTTTTGTGGCTCCCACTCTAAGCAACACCTTCACAACTACCAAGGCGCCTCAACACCGGCCCGGCTCGGACGATGAGCGGAGCACCGAGCGGGCCCTGTCCCTTGGGGAAGATGCTGGGCAATGGAACACAGTCAGGGGTTCGCCGGCCAGCTTGACAGGGGAGTCGAGGCAAGGGAAGAAACTCATAGACAACCTCCATGTTCTTTGTGTTGGATATCATCTGCCCATGAAGGAACCAGCATATTGTTGACCGCACCTTGCATCCGTCCCCTAGCGCCCTCAATAATAACGCTGCACTCTATGCCTTGTGGTTGGGTCGTCGAAACAGCCTGAAACCTTATTGGGAGGCTTCTGTTTAGTGGCCTGACTGCCGTGCTTATTGAGAGATTACGGACCCTTCTTGCGTCTCTTGCCGACGTTGTCGGGAGCTTGTTGCTCTCATGTCACGATTCTAGGAGATGGTACTGCAGGCGCCTGCTTCGGTCTCGATCCAGTTGGACCCGGCCAGGGTGGGAGTTGAAAGAGGTGCGTGCAGATGCACAACGCTAGGTCATGTGTGATCTCTGAATATATCAAATCTGGAAGCTTGATAATCATTGTATCACCATAGGTCTTAGTATCACCCTTTATGGCCTATGTCGGTCCTACTCGATCACTACCACATAATGAATGCATTTTGAATCCGAGGCATATTTTAACAAGCTGACTGACTATGTTATTGTCTAAAACGCGCTTCATAACACCAAAAGGCAAGGGATATTTGGCCCTTGTTCGAGCTTTAATTGCTCTACTCTACCAATACATAAGTTACTAGTGGGCGATGGACCGTCGACAGCGGGGTGGTGTCCGCTTTAACGACGGCTTGATGGAGTCGTAGCCCGCACCGTTTATCCCTGTCTGACGACCGTGCATCTGTTGTTCCGTCCCCTAAGAGCCGAGGCCACGGACCAGCTCTTGTTCATGTTCTCTGCGAGACCTGCGATTGTTAATCTCATCAGACTCTCTGCTTCAGCAAGATGGTTTGAGGAGAAAAGTGGGAGAGGGACTGTTATGCAAGCCGAATTAGCAGATACGTTTTGATACTCCAGTGATCACGGAACTACCAGTCAGTGGGTACTGAGCAGCAGCATATACTTTTCTGGTGTTCCCATTCGAGATATGTCCGCTACATAATGCTGTGCAATGCACCGCTGCACCGCGGCGCTTGAGGTTCCTGCATCTAACGTGGCGGCTGTTAACTCACCTGAACATGTCCATCGCAAAATCGGCATGGAATCGGCAGACGAATGATCCAGCTCCAAGTCAAACCTGACCCTGACTGCATTACATGGGTATATCACGCTGCAGGGGGTGTTATGGCGAGTTCTGCGGAGGAAACTGTTCTATTGTTCTGAGCAGTGACTCAACTGCCCCATCTCCATTTCCGTTGTGACAACGACACACAGAATACCAACTGCAATGAACAGCCCATGATTTTTTACCATGCGCAAACCTGCCGGCCACAATGGCAAAGCCAGCTTCCACAGGATGAACTAAATTGTCGAGGAACCTCACCTATCTAGTCCATGCCGCACCTGGAAACATTTGTCCCGCCGTAAGCAACGGTACTGTAAGATGTCGTCTTTCTCAACTTCAGAAAAGGAGAGCCACAGGGTAGCACCTGCGTCGTCATGATCTTGACAGGCGGTTTAGAGCGTTACATTGCCAAGGAAAGCCTAAAGAAGGGAAGACGGCAGCTTCAGCCACGGGCTGACGAAGCATATTCATTGAGCGAGTTGCTCGAGATAAATCGCCAGGGTCATACCACAAAGCCTTACGGTCTCAGTAGGTCAGTCAGTCTATGACTACGCTCCAGTATTCTACCTGTTCACACCCACATTCCCAAGACACAGAAACGCAGAACGATGTACATATTCCCCTTTCAGGATCTCTTTCTGTCATATCTGACATGAAATGTTTTCAACTCCAGGGTTGATCAACGCCTTTTTCATCCGCAACAACAGTCGTCACATCCATTTGGCTACAGCCGTCCTGCTGTTGCGGTGTTGGTCATCTCTGCTATTTACCCTGGAAAGGGCGGTGCTCTGCAAGACGCTGCATGTCTTAGTCTGCTGTTATGCGCCAACATCTTCCGCAACGGCTCTTTGCTCTGATGGAGCAAAAATGATTCGTCATATCTTCAGGCTCTACCAGGGTCTAGGCCATTGTTTACTAGAGTGAAGAGGCACCCTATCTCAGCCATACTTTGCTGGCTTTAACAGAACACTTGACGGGCATGTGCCGGTGGTAAAAGCACTGTGAGAAGGACTTCATCTCGAGGTACTCTTTGAAGATACGCAGATACCAACCTTACCCATGCACACGGGCTCATGTTGATATGGCCAAACCTTCGTACCCCTCTCCCGGAGAGAAATGGAGCTGCGAATATTAGATCTTCAGATCCAGCAGTACACGGCAGCCAAAACCCAAAATACACTAATTCGCGGAGACGGTGCTCCATAAGTTAGCTTCATTTGACGCAGACACTTGGGAGTCATGATGCCACTGTGAAACGACGCAGACAATTGTCGCCGCTGTTGAAGTTGGTGTTTGATGGCGAAATTGAGTGTTGCTTGGTATTAACCTACTTGACACAAGGTCCCGGAGTTGTTTCGTTGACCACTTTGTACAATCCTGACGAGTGAGTGACGATTACCACCACACCAGGTACAGGGGTTTAAAGAGGGAAAGCAAGTGATATACCACTAGCAGCCCAAGCGCTTCGCGGGAAATATCCCAAGTTGGGCCTGGCAATTACTCCGTACTAAGCTGTACTGTACAGGCGACAGGGCATCGAGCATAGTATATTATACCGTTGAAACGAAATGAGATGGGTCTTGAATCTTGCCCTCGGATGTCTGACATGACTCAGAAAGCAAGAAGATCATGTCAAGAAATGGCTCCCCATGACTTGAATCTATCAAGCCCGTCTTTCGATCGAGGCCTTTCATTTAGATGCACACATCCTTGAACTCCACAGACGGGAATGCACAGCTTGCCTTGGAGCTTGCGACTGCGACTGCAACTGTACGAGTGTCGGATGGGGCAATTCCATAGGTTGATTGTTGGGCCCGGGAACCTGCGGAGCCTGGGGTAGACTCATGCACAACATGCTCGCTTTGGCGGACATGGATCCCTCCGTCATCCATCCAGTCATAAAATTGGTGGTGTGGGGAGCAAGCACATGTCCTAGCCCAACGTCAATATGATGCCGTCTCTGGTGTGATGTTGATGACTGATTACTTATGGGCTACCGTACCCTGTATCAACTATCGACTATCCCATCATTTTTGGGGATGGGTTTCCTTCATGAGCTCAAGAGGGTGGTGTTGATACGAATGCGGACATCAGCCAGCCAGTCAGTTAAGAAAGAGTACGGACAGTGAGTGTCGCTTAAAAAGAAGGCTTGGGAATGAGACGACTTTGGCAACATGGCGGAACGAGTGGCGTACCATGCGTGTCAACGACCTGCGAATTCGGTTCAGGTTTCGATATTTACCGACATAACAATACCTATCTTACATGGCTTACCTCAGCCCTAAGTTCAGGCCCAGGTTCAGTCCCAGTCTACCAGGCCAGTGGAAGACAGCGAATTGCGCCCGTCGGAATAGATTCGATATCGAAGAATCAGCTCGAACTTTGGCCACTGCACTGCCTCTCTAGCTCCAGAATGTTGAGCACGAAGAAACCAACCTTGGCCGTAAAAAGTCCATAGAGTTGCAATGACCTCACAAGATCATCAATGCATGTCTCGAAGCCTGCATTCCCGGACACTCCATCCCAAGATCTCAGAACCCTCCTTTTGTCTGCCGACTCGTACGGATGTCGTCGTTCATCTCGCAAAACCTGATATTGAACAAGCTGATGTTGAATGCTGCAACCCTTTGGGTCTTCAGGGTTTTGGCCCCCCCCCCCCCCCCCAGCCTCGACCTTGTCCTCGTATGCAATAGCCATAGCAGTCTGTGATCCGATTCCAGTATCTCCGCGAAATGTCTCACTATCCTCAGCGCAAGAGCAGCTGTTTGCTTAGCAGCCACACGCTGAGCTTTGTTAACACTATCCAGCCAGTTATGTTGCGAGATCTAGACAGTGCGCCGGATTTGAAAGCAAGGCGGGTTGAAGATGTCACCTATCAAGAAGCGGGAGGCTGAGCGAGGTGATGCTGACCACAGACTACACTGGCCGTGTTGGGAGTTGAGATGTGTGATGGACCCTGGGTCGGCTGACAAGCCATGTGACGCCCTTAGCTTCCCCCCAGCTTCCAACCGGTGGAAGTCGGAATACATTGCTAGACCCTAGTAATCATAGCTTGAGGTCTGGCCCTGAACAATGAAGTGGCAAAGAGAGTGCAACGCGTATCGTCCATTTGAACGCGACGCGTGCGAGGCCCAGACAGCCTTATTCTGCCCTAAAAAGTGTGTGCCCATCTCCGATGTGGTGTGCCATATTCACATGCTAACGTAGCTAACAATCTAGGCAGTCACCGGGTCTACTCGGATTCACTTTCTGAGTGAGACACGGAGCATAAGGAAAATCAATGGAATGCTCAGAGGACGAAGTGGTGTATGAAAGAGACGGTCAAGGCAGATGAGCCTGCTCGTATTTGCCTCTGACTGCGTGTGTCATGTTGCAGCCTGTTCGCAGACGGCATTATTGCGTGGGTTTCGTAAAATCAACTCCTAAGATGTCGTCCATCCATGGACCGACTTTCGCCGCATCATCGCCGGTCATGCCAGCTTGGGAAAGCTGTGCGCTCCAGCTCGAGACGTTGTAGATGGATAACGACGCGAGTGCTAGCAGGCCATCCTCTGGGGCGGGAGACGAGACACCTTGGGCCATGAACTTTTCAGCAAGGCCGTGCCTGGCTTCGAAGCGAAGCTTCGTCTACGACTATGTTAGTATGCTTGTCATATGTATCTGTCATGCCAGGTTGTTACTTGCATCAAAGTCTAGCTGTGGACGTTCTCGAGGATCTTCAGCATACGGAAAGGTTGAGAAGGTGAACCTGGGCGTCTGGCCATAGATCCAGTCGCGAGACTGCAGCTCATTATACCCCTTGCGGATGACCTCCTTCTCAAGCACCTTGTCACTTATCTCCTCCTGAACTTGGAAGTCGCCGTACATGCGTGCAAACTGCTCAACCACGGCATTCTCGAAATCAGCATTCTCGAGGCCCACGTTCCGAACAGGGCTGCGGACGCTGTCAACACCGCGAGTCTTGATGAACGGCTCGGCGGGTGAGCGCAGCATACCAGAGATGTTCTTCAAGTTTGGACTCCGGAGAAGACAGGTTCCGTGGTGAAGAGAGCGAAGGCGGGTGAGTTTATAGGCGGACCCTGAGATCTTGTAGGTACCGATAGGGTCATCGGGGATATCCATGACAATATCGTGTCGCTCGTTGACACGAGTGTTTGGCTTTCCAAGGGAGGCGAGTGCCCGCACCACCATCTCTGCGTGCTTGTTTCGATCAAACACTGCTGGAGGGCAAATGACGCTGAAGTTGACGTTTCCTTCATCATGGAAGACAGCTCCGCCTCCGGAACGACGACGGACGAGCTGCACTGGTCCGCCAGTCCATCCTGCACTTGCAGGATCACCACGAAACTGGGCGAGTCGTCCAAGATTTACTTCCATCCATGGGTTCTGATTGCGGCCAAAGACAATACATGGGTCGTTGGTGTAGAGGAAGAGGATGGTTGAGTCCGGAGGTGTCTTCTGGAGGAGATGATGCTCCACAGAGAGGTTGAGAAACGGGTCACGGGAATTCGATGTGTAAACCTGGATCATGTTGGATGGGTGTGAAGCTGCATCCGTAAATTGGCGCCTTTGAATGGCTGATAGTGAGGGGATAAGTCGAGACACGTTTCTGAGCGCCGAGCTTCGAATAGGGCGGTTGAGAAACATTGCGGTGGCAAATGAGCCAATGGCTACGGTCAGAGCAAGTACAGTATTAACAATTAACAATTAGTAGCACGAATAAGAGAAAGACACAAATTGAGTCAAGACCTCGGTGATATCCAAGAGAATTGGTGCGTTGTTGTTGAAGCTATCCAATGAGCAAAGGGGCGAGAAAACGGAGGCTGTCAGCCTTGCATCGCCCGGAAAACTCCTCCCAACTGCGGTCCACGTCCACGTCCACCAATAGACGCTGCAGGCCCGGAGCGGTTCAACGGACAGTAGCGGTCGGGTCAGGGCAACCTCCAACCCAGTGATGTTGCTGTGCCTTGCAGCGTCGGCGTGGGAAGTACCGGTTCTGGAAGGCTAAAGGATAAGAGTTGTCTGCAACTTTTGTATGACGCTGGTTTTTTGCACGAGAGTGGAGGGTTTTTGGTTGCTATAGCGGGATGCCCCTGTAGCTACAGCGGAAGGGAGGGGAAGAGATATTATCCAGACTTTGGATGATGCGGCCAGAGGTTTTGTTTGAGTCACGGCAGCGACAAGCCCGATGTCGCTCGTTTGCATTTATATAAACAAATGTCTAGTGATTATCTGATGAATTAATCAGTTAGATCCCTACCAAATCATCTGCCGAATTGCCCCTCCCCCGCGCCTACCTCATAGACACTGCAAGATTCACAGAGTAAAAGAATTCGCCCGAGATCGGATCCAATAGGTTAAGGACCAGCTCCAGCCTCACAAGTTTCCCTCTCGAGACAAACTAAACTCTCAACGGCCGCCATCTTTTTTTTTTTTTTTTTTTTTTCTCCCCCTCCATAAACACCAAAAGGCGCATCATCACCACTTTTTCCCTCCCACACAAACACATACTTCCTTCCATCATGTCCAGCTTTGGACAGTTCTTCCGGGTGACGACGTAGGTTTCTACCCCTCCATACGCACCAGCGAAAGACGCAGAACAAGCGGCTAACACATCGTTTTTTTTTTCTTTGTCTTTTAGCGCTGGCGAGTCTCATGGCAAATCCGTCTCGTGCATCATCGACAATTGCCCGCCCAACATTGGCCTCACAGAGGCTGATATCCAGCCCCAATTGAACCGTCGTCGACCAGGCCAGTCGGCCATCACCACGCCCCGTAACGAAAAGGACCGCGTCACTATCCACTCCGGCACTGAAGATGGCGTCACTCTCGGCACACCCATTCTCTTGACTGTTCCCAATGAGGACCAGCGACCAAAGGACTACGGCAACAAGACCATCGACCTCTACCCCCGTCCCAGCCATGCCGACTGGACTTACCTTGAGAAGTACGGCGTGAAGGCCTCATCTGGCGGTGGCCGCAGCTCTGCTCGCGAGACCATTGCCCGCGTGGCCGCTGGTGCTGTCGCCGAGAAGTGGCTCAAGGAGGCCTACGGCATCGAGATCGTCGCCTTTGTCACCTCTGTTGGAAACATCAAACTCTTTGGTGACGCTGATTCTATGAGCTCTGACCCTGCCTTCCTCAGCCTCGCAGAGACCATCACCCGCGAAGAGGTCGACGAGAACCTCCCTGTGCGATGCCCCGACGACGCCGCCGGTCGAGCTATGGAGGCACGTATCGCTGAGCTGCGCGACGCCCACGACAGCACTGGCGGAACTGTCACCTGTGTCATCCGCAATGCGCCCTCTGGTCTCGGTGAGCCCTGCTTCGACAAGCTGCAGGCCACCCTCGCCCACGCCATGATGTCCATTCCCGCCACCAAGGGATTCGAGCTGGGCTCTGGCTTCCAGGGCGCCGAGATGACCGGTAGCAAGCACAACGACCCCTTCGTACCGGCCCCCGCTCTCGACGCCGCCTCCGAGAAGACAGGCATCCCCCGCTCTAAGCTCCAGACCAAAACAAACCACTCCGGTGGTATCCAGGGTGGCATCAGCAACGGTATGCCCATCTTCTTCAAGGTCGGTTTCAAGCCCCCTGCCACCATCAGCCAGGACCAGACCACAGCACGCTACGATGGCTCAGGCGAGGGTGTTCTGGCTGCCAAGGGCCGACACGACCCCTGCGTTGTGCCTCGCGCGGTGCCCATCGTCGAGGGCATGGCAGCGCTTGTGATTGCGGATGCCATCATGGCCCAGCATGCGAGACAGATGGCCAACAACATTATTAAGCGATAGGAAGCTTGTAATAGAAATGTCAAGGAAAACGGGATAAAAGGGAAAGGCTCGGATACCACAATAGAAAGTGTGAAAGACACGAAGACGGTTCTTTATGCATGGCGAGAGATGATCTAGTTCCCAAGTAAATGCTGAATAGCGGATGAAAAGGATGGGCAAGTAGAAAATGGGCTTGTTTTGAGTAGTGTGAATGGCATGAATCTTTACGATTTGTTCCGTGCTATGTGCCAACTAATCAGCATATGGGCTGAGGCCAACTATGCAGAGTGATTCAAAGTAACAATTCTTTTCATGAAATCTCGCTATACTCTCGTATATGAACAAGCCAATGCCTTCCGACCCAAAACACCGTCCAATTCGAATATACTAACGCCTAATGTTTCAACTCTTCTAGCGAACAATGCGTCTATGTATTGCACTTCGTCTAGAGGGTGGGTATCATGGCCCTTCTGAGACGCAAACTCCAAAAAGATCCGTTGCCCCTTTGTCCAATCCACCGTGTCCAGACTCTCTCTAACTTGTACTTTTATTCTTTGCAGTTCGGTACCCTGTGCTTTACTCTTCTCCTGACCGGATCACAGCCGTTTCGCTTTCGGTTTCAGCTGTAGGCCTACTTCTAGCCGAGTCTCCATCTCGACCCAACATCATATCCTTTTCAGCCTGTATCGCCTTCTCCCGTCTTTGTTCGACATCCTCGCGGCGGACTACCTTTCGTAACCCTTCGCTTGCCTGGAGGAGTCCATCGATACTGATAGCGTGTTCTGTCATCTGGTGGCTGATGTACGTGTAAATACCGGCAGGCGTGTTGCATTGTAACAGATTCCCCTCGTTGAGTTTGAGTAGCGCTAGAGCCACTTGGAAGAGAAACGTGCTTCCGTCGTTGGTGCAGAGTACAACGTCCCAAACACGGAATAGAGCCTCGGCACTAAGGCAGTCTGTGAACACAGAAAGGAACCACTGGAAAGTCAATGCCTCAAGTTCAATAGACAAGGAGTCTAGGTGGGTTGAGAGCTTGGGAAGAACCGCCGCAACGTACTGGCGCAGCACCTGTTGATCCGCACGCGAGGCCATGAGCGAGTGGTCGTAATAGCCGTGGGGAAGAATGTTCTCGATAATCGATGTCAGAATCCAAAAGGCATCTTCGGCAGATGGCATCATGAGTAGTAAGTTGGCGGCAATCAAGTTCATGCCTTGGCAGTAACCCACGTCCCTGTTACGTCTGGCATAAGCCAATAACACTTCGTTCAGCTTCTTCACGCCCGGTCCCTTGCGGAAGAAGATATTGTCTGTGAGTGTTCGGTTGATGTCCATCTGGATCTGGCTGACAACCACTACATCGTCGTCCTCACCACTCTGAGCTACCAAGTCTTCATAGTAGCCAGGAACGCGAAGGGCAGTAGCCCCTGAGCACTCTGACCACACCTTAGCGCGATAGGTAACAGGAATGCCACCCAGTACCAAGGTCTTGAACTCGTTCCATTTTGCACGACCAACCTTTCCTTTGACACCCAGTCCTGAAACCCCAATCATCTCACCGTCAGCGACGCGAGTTTCGGGTAGGATCATAGCAGGTTGTTCGTAGCGAGCATCGGCAGCTGACTTGGCGGCAGCGATGGCCGCTTCGCCCTCACGCTTGCGTTCAGCGCGCACCTTCCGCAGGAAATCGTTCCATCGTACCGTCTTATCGCGCTGCAAGGCGTCATGTACATCGCTCAACTGCTGCAGTAGCAGCTTGACAGGTTCGTTATCGTCTTTGGTGAGAGCAGTCGATGACTCCGTCTGAGAGGGTTGCGAGGAACCGCTGTCGATCGCCGTGGTTGTACTAGCCGATGGAATAAGGCCAGAGTTGGTTGAGACGATTGCTGGCTTTACAGGTTCGGTAAGATGTAGTTCAGGCTCAGGCGTTTGGGCCCCTTCCATCACCTCAATTGACGGTATCGCTATACTAGGTGTATGGCTCAGTAGTTCCGTAGGGAATGTCGCAATCTTGAGATAATCCGTCCATCTTTTAGTCTTGCCTTCTTCAGCGTTGCGTTCCTCCATGCTGTTCAGACTCTCGGGGCGCCCCTCGCTCGATACGCTGCCTTTAGGGCTGGGGAGATCCTCAATCGCGTTGGGTGAAATGCCACCTCGACCGTTTGCGAGCAGTTCTGTACGGCTGCCCTTACGGATATGTCGAGCCACTTGCGCTGCTTCGCGTTGTCGTTTCTTGCGTCGCTGATCGTAGATGAAGCCAAACCTGTCGGTCAGGTATTCGCTATTAGGAAAGTTGTTATATATATGGGTTAATGTTGGTGGCTGTGACTCCGGTGACCGAATAGAATCCATCTCAACAGGTCCGTAGCTCTCTTGTCGCGATGAAAAGTTATCCGGAGGACTGTCTCGCATGCTATCCCATGCTTCTTGCCCTGGTACTCTGCCTGGTCCTTGGGCAGATGGTCCTGGGGTGGCTTTACGCATCGCCATCAAAGCCTTAGGACCACCAGCAATTGAGACTGCCCGAGTCTGACCTGCGCGGCTACTCGTAGTGGAAACACCTCTGAGAGAGCCCCCTTTGGTGGAGGTAGTACTGACGGCGCGACCTCGAGATTCGGCCTCGCGTGTACTTATAGCTCCACCGGCCACCAAGCGCAGGGCCATGCTTGCGATAGATGATGATGCTTTGCGCTCACTTGCAGTGCCGGATTGAATAGTTGACGCCCGGCTTGGGCTCCGAGTGGTTTGCGAACCCGGTGGATTGAAAAGGTCATCCTGTAGCGTTGGTCGTCGGTCCATACTAGAGTGCGATCGTATCACGGTCGCTGGATGGGCTCCGTCGCCGTTTACACTGTTAGTGCGACTGGCTCGTTTTGCGGTTCCAGAGCCCCAGATATAATCCTTCCAGCCTCGCAGCGTGCCCTTTCCACTCTCGCTGGGGGTACTGAAAGACTGGCTGTTTGCCCGGATGGTAGAGCCCTTGGCAATTGTCTCGCCATATGCAGTAGCCACCACAGTATCCTGCATCGCATCGCTCATGAGGTCGCTCAAGCCAGTATCTTCCCGTCGGAGTCCCTTGTTGGCTGCACGCAGCTCCGCTTCGACAGTTCGCAACCGAGTCTCAAGATCCAAGTTGGACAAACCACACTCTCTGATAATCCTGCGCAGAGCACGTTCCCGCTCGTCGGCGCGGCGGCGCATGTTGGCGATCTGGGCATCTCGTTGAGCGAGGTCTTCGGATATCTGTCTGATGAGTCCAATGGCGCCGTGCCGCGATATCAAGCGTTGAAGGTGTTCGTCATCGGCGTTGTGCAACGAACCAGGCACCTTGCGCACTGGGTGGTCTTCCTCAAACAATGCACTTCGCACATCAGAGCTTCCTGTTAGGTCAACGATTGACTTGCGGCCGGCGTCGGGAGCCGCAGCCGTTGGAACGGGGGTGTCGTCGGGACCATCGTCTTGGCTGATCAAGGCGTCATTGTTCGGGTCGTCAGGCGAGAAGCTGGGAAAGCTGGTGAGGCTCTTGTCGCTGGCAGCGATGCTACTTGCAGAGCTGGCTGGTTGACTTGGGCGTTTCCGACCGCGGGGATCTCGGACAGTTGCGCTTCGGTTGCTTCTGGAGCTACGGTTGGAGGCGTGGGATACGTGAGAGGCGTGGGATGCATATGAAGCGCTGCTGTGCTGGGAGACGGACCGCTGGAGTGACGACAGAGGGTCAGCCGCTTCCATGGCCGTCGCCATAGCTAAAGAGTCGTATAAATTTGCTTGTCGACAAACAAGAAGTTGCTGAGAGAAAAATGAAGGGGAAGGGGAAAAGGAAAGGGAACGAGCAATCAGTCAATAATGAAGGTGTGGGTGTGACAGATGGGGGTGTGCGATCGAAAAGGCAGCCGAGGGGTTTGTACCTGGTACATGCGAATGGGGATGAAGTCGTTAATCGGATATTAGGTAAGATGCAGGCAATACTGATAGAATGGCGATAAAGTAGCTGGAAGCTGCGCGCCAACATGAACAAATTCAGAGGAAGCGCTTTATGATCTTTTGAAATTGCTCAATACGAAGCAAGAGTCAGGGCAACGAGCTACGCTTCAAAGTATACGTCTACGCGTAAAGTGCCTTATGCCCTTTTCAGGTTATTCGGGTCTGCTGGAGCATCCGCTGGCCCCGGCTGCGCTATTACAGCTCTGAATTTAGAGCATTTTCAAAGCTTTCATGGTTTATTTACAAACAACCACCGCAAAGCTCTGCCACGAACGGATCACTTACAAGCCGTGCACCTGAGATAGATTTCATCTCCCAGGCCATCCCAGCTAGACTACCCCTGGCCAACAGCCCGAAGAGTTCCGCACCATTGCAATTCCAGAACATTTATCCCCCTGACCCTTACCCCAGCTTGAGCAAGGGCGACTAATTGTGACAATGTTTCACTCGCCAAAAGATAAAGCAGCATGTATATATTTATATATATATATATATGGATGACTGTTCTGCAGACTTGTCTTGTTGTATGTCACGCGGCAATCGTCCAGTTCAGAAAGCTTCGATGTAGTCATTGTGGAGTGCGTAGCTCTGACGTCGATGAGGTTGCAGCATGATCAGCGTGACTTCATACTGCAGCGCGTTGATGCGCTTGAACAAGGTACCCTTGAAGATATCGTGGTCATGTACCTGATACTAAAAGGGACGTGTCTTAGCCCTCAAGGGTTGAGAAAAATCTAAAGAGAGCCTCCGTATTCTTTCACGAGATTATGATGTATTTCAATAATTAGTGCATCTGAAGAGAACCTTAATTTTTGTGCTTCATCACATCTCTTCACATATATTCTGCACGCTCTTCATCAAACCCGTTATCAGTTAAATAGGAGTACCGGTATCAGTAGACCGTTTCGGATTCTTGTCACACCCCTTGCCTGTGGCCAGGCCAAGTCCTCCCTTGTCAATGCGTCTCGTAATGAACTGTTTCTTTGACACCTTCACTCTTCACTGCGCATGCTTCATATTCAGATTCAACCTGACTTGTCATGTCGTGTGTTCATACTGATTCATGTATGCATCAAATACCTAATGTAATTAATTACTCGCAATAGTCAATCATTAACTCCTACCAATGCCAAAACCCAACCTGGCGATGCCATCCATATTCATTCGTAAACCCTTTTGTTGCCCCCTTTACTGCCCGCCCTTCCCTTGACCGTTCGCTCCCTTGACCTGAAGGAAAAAAATCGGAGCCATCAAAAACATTCCACAAACGCCTCATAAAAATATGCGTAACTCAAAGCAACTCCCTCTGTCTTTGTTTCGTACACTGCAATGCTCCATCAAGCAAAACTGTCCTCCGCATTCCAACGGCTGCTTCTCATCGTCCCCATTGTCTCGCCCTCAGCCGTTACCTCTTTGCAAGGCGACGACTCTTCGCCCACGAGCGTCTCATCTGGCAACAGGCCCTCGGCAACCAACGACTGAAACACAGCGTCTCTGACCAGAACCGTCTCTCGGTCGAGGCCGAGCCCGTCCAACTTTCGTAGCCTCTTACAGCTTGTCACAAACACAATCTGATGTAGTCTTCGTCGTAGCCTGGTCGTTTGATCTAGTCGGCTGGAAAATAGCTCGTCTCGCTCAACGTCTGCATCAGGCAGCATGAACGGATCCACATATCCATTGCGATCCGTAGGGACCATCGACTGAATTGGCGCGTAGAAACCGATCGTGACAGGATTATCTCTCAGATCTAGTTGCGTGAGGTGTGGAAACTCGATAAGCAACTCTGTTACTTGA
Organism: Fusarium nurragi; assembly: GCA_012977755.1. Classification (NCBI taxonomy): domain Eukaryota; kingdom Fungi; phylum Ascomycota; class Sordariomycetes; order Hypocreales; family Nectriaceae; genus Fusarium; species Fusarium nurragi. Next base: position 67,865 of record JAALXI010000296.1, on the reverse strand, counting down.
GTCGAATCAGCGAGTCGGTTGCCTGCCACCATGAGCTTCTTGAGTCGCGGAATGAATCGGAGAGGCTCCAGATCCCGGACTGCGTTGAAGTTGAGATTCAAGTTTCGAAGGTTGGGCATCAGCTGGCCCAGGTTATCTGGCAACGTTTGAATGCCACAGTTGGCAAGCTCAAGAAGCTGCAGGTTGAGGAAGTCCACTGTAGGCTCAAAAGTGCCTAAGTAGTTTCCGGAGAGGAAGAGCTTGCGGACCTCACAAGCCGAAGACAAGAAACCGAGATCGAGAGCCTGATCTGCCCGCTGCTCCCTGAGACTCAGACTATCTAGCTTTCGAGCTCGGTTGAAGCCCGTCAACTCAGTGATGCGGTTGTGATCGGCATGTAGTGATTGCAAGTTGGGCATATTGCTGACGTCCACGTATGTGAGCTGGTTGTCGCTCAAATCCAATTGACGAAGTCCTTTTATACACGAGGGCACCACAAAGCTTGTAAGTTTGTTCTTGGAAAGCCTCAGCCGTGCCAGGGCTGGTGCATGTGCCATGTTTCGGATAGATAATATTTGATTACCTCCCAAGTCGAGTTCGGTAAGGCGCTCCATCTGAACTCTTGCAAAGTCAACCTCCTCGATTCGGTTATCTCGTGCTCGAAGAGACAGGAGTCCATCGTGGGTGTCAAGACCATCGAGACTCGTCAGTTGGTTGTTGTCTGCCCTGATGCTACGCAAATGTACCAAACCCCTGAGTGCCGATAGGCTCTTGACTTCGTTACCGGAGATGTCCACATACTGTAGGTTCATCAAATGGTCCCAGGACGTCAACTCGGTCAGCAAGTTCTGCGACACCTTGAGCTGCCGAACACTAGGTGGCACTCCATCCAGATGACCTAACGTGTTCTTGGAGGCATCAAGTGTTACCAACTTGCCGCAGAACTGGTCGAGCATATGTAGACTTCCCAGCCGTTTCTCATGAAGATCCAATTCTGTTATGTCCTCCCAGTAAGGCTCGTACGGCTCAACCTCGCTAAGCTTGTCCACGAGTTCTCTTATTGTCATGGACATGACCTTCTTAGAGCCATCGCCTGTAGCTGCGTATCGACGACCCATGACATAGCTGACCTCAAATCCAAACGAATGGTCGGTGTTGTTAATAGTGAATTCGGACAATGGGCTGAGAGAAAGCTTTCCGACATTTTGGCCAATCATCATACTATCGTCCGCAGGTGCCGAGAGGAAGTTGTTGCTTGGCGTGCGGTTAACAAGGAAGCTGAGACTGGCTCGACGACCATCGGGCGTTTTGTGACTAAGGATACTTGTGTCTCCAAGGAGACTGATCTGCCTTTGGTCGTCGATAGGAATTTCAATGGTACTCTCCTCATCTTGCTCATCAATTCGTGAAACTGGTCGGGGAACAAAGGCCGGGCCGCTTCTTAAGGGAACACCATTGTTGCCGCGGACTGATCCATGTCCGCCATTCTTCAATGCTGATTTTCCAACGTTGACAAAGCCTGGTGATTTCTTAGGCGATGAGCTGCTATGAAAATGGTGGCTGGGAAGCTCTGGGTCGTCCTCTAAGTTATCCAAGTCTTCAGCTTGGACATCCTGAATAATGGATGCTACAGGCGACGAAAACGTGATGGTAAGGTTACGCCTCTTGGTGGTCGTGGAGGGTGTACTACTGGCCCTGTCGTCGTGGAGGCTGCTTTCGTCTTGAAGAGAGTCTTCTAGATACAGCTCAGAATCTTCCATGACTCGGGCATCTAGCTTCTCAAACTCTTCCCGAGCGAGTGTGGCCATATCCGGGCGCAATTGCCCATTGGGAGACAATGTCATAAAACCTCTAGCAGATCGTTGTCTCCTGGACGGACTGGTAGGCGGCCTCGCCTGGCTTGGGCTTCTAGCCCCGTTGTTCTTCTTGGCGGTAGTGATGACAAGATTTTGCATCTCTCTTGTCAAATCCACGGACAGGTCCGGAATACTCGCGAAAGGATCATCATCGCTGTCTGAAGGAAGAATATTCATAGGCTGGCGGACAGGTGTCTCCTTCTTCTTAATCCAGATGTTATTTTGCTTGTCAAGATACATGCTGCCCACTCGGTCCGGGATGAGATGGGAAACACTTTCCGGCATAATGGTTTTGCGGGTTTCAGAGCCATGCGACGACCCTGTACGGTATGTTCTGTTAGTGGAACCTCCTGATGATTGAGAATAACTATCTCGTGCCGGGCTTGCCGATGACCCATCGTGAGCAGGGCCTGTTGTAAGTCGAATGTTGGGCGGATCGCTGATAACCTCGTCTTCAGTGTAATAAGACAGATCTGGTCGATTGCGTGGAACTTCCTCGATCTCACGTTCAATTTCCTGATCGGCGAGAATTGCCTCCCTCACCATGCCCATGGATCGCATAGATAAGGAGATGAGGTCACCCATATCACTAATTTCCTGGTACTTCTTCAACCGGTCGATAAGCTCTGGATCTTCTTGACGCTGGGGGAGTCTGGGCATGGGTTTTCCTTCACGGCTTGGGGGACGAGATAAAGGTTCCTTCGTTGACTCCTGATAAGAGTCATCAAGATCATCGGCTTCAGGTGTGCCATGCTCGGCTTCTGACTCCTCAACGCTTGACAGACCTGGCGGCCTAACTTGATTACGGATCATGGCCATGATTTGCGCAGCCTGATTGACGAAGTCCTGGGTTCTAATAGACGGCTTCCGGTCGACTTCGCTATGGCCATCAGCTGTATAGTCTAAAGTCTCTTCCTGCGAGGCTCGAACAGGGGTTTTCTCCGATGGCACATGGGTCACGTCGACCTCCGAGTCTGTCGTTACGTTTGGATCGCTACGCAGGGATGAGCCGCGACTAGGCGTGGGACTGCGTGGGCGAAGAATGGCTCTCATGGCAAGAACACTAGGGTTTGCCAGTTGAAGGTCGCTAAGTAGCGCATCTTTGCGCTTCTTTCCCATCACTGATTGCATGTCGCGACTTGCGGATTCTACACCTTCCAGCAAATTCTCACGACCAAAGGCAATATCAGACCGGTGAAGCGTGCGGCGACGCTTTGGTGTTGGATCCTTGGATGGCGACGTTCGAGGTCTCTTACCCTCTGATCCGCTGTCGCGCTTGGGAGTATTGACATTAACTGGTGCGCCCTTTGCTGGGCTCAGGGATTTACCATGAATCTGGCTTGAACCTGAGTTTGTCCCATGATGTTTGCTGCTGGATGACGATGTAGACTTGTTGCGACGTCTGCGAACGAGCAGGTCCAACTCCTCATGGGGGGATGATACTCGTTCTGTCTGTTGAGGAACTGCCTCAACAGGTTGAAGATCTGGTGATAGAGGGGCATGATTCTCCTTGTCTGAATAGACTGCGTCCCCCTGTGAGACATAGGAGACTTCCTCACTGAATTCGTAACCTTCCAGATCTCCAGCACCAAATCGACTGAAAGACCTACCACCTGTGGGCTTGTGACCTGGTGTAGGCAAGGCAGGGCTAGACATGGCCTCATAATGATCGTTGGTGGGGGAATTGGACTGGTCATGCGGATTTGGAGATCCGAAGGATTGTCGGGAAGGAGTACCAGATATGCCTTCCTCGAATTGGCTGATGCGTCGAAGGAGCGTTTGGTTGGTAAAGGTATCGTAAGGACCAAAAAGCTTGAGAGGGCTTCCAGCAGATGGCGCACTCCGGCCAGATGAAATTTGCTTCTTGTCGGGACTGGGGAAAGGAGCTCGGGGCAAGGCAGGGCTAAGGTTGAAGTAGTCGGATTGATATGGGTTGGTAACTTCTGTTCGAACGGAAGGAAACTGTTTGGGAGTGCTGGCTTGCAGGGACTCTTCAGCAAGCATTCCACTTGTGTCAACACCCAGCCCAGGGCTGAGATCCCGGAAACGAAAAGAGCCGTCCCCAGATCGACCTCCTCGTTGAAGGTTCAAGAATCCTCCTCTCGTTGCGTATTCTTCAGTATCCTCGACGTTACCAAAGGCATCCTGGTTAGAACCGTCAAATGCTGTTCGTGGGTCAACAGTAGGATCGAGTAGCATCTGATTGATGCGTAAAGCCTCCAGCTTCTGCTTCAACCTGTCTGCGGGCAGCTCAATGGGTGCGAAGTCCATGTTGCCGTCTTTATCACTCTGTTTGCCGATAAGAATTGGGCTAAAATCTTCGTTGCGAATCACGCTCTGGCCGCTAATCTTTCGTACACCACTCGCATCAGAAGGAGCGCTCAAGCAGCTTTCGTCATGATAAATCCCATCTCGTGGCCTCGAAGGAGTCTCTTCCTCTCGTGGACTGGGCACGCTAGAAACTATGGAATCTTCCATATTGAGCTTGTACTTGATCTCTCTTTTTGTCCTCCTGGGGCTCGGGCTGGGTGTAACATCGTTCGGGAATAAAGGGTCTACGTCTTCGAGTTCATCGATTTCGTCAAATCGGTCCGGATCGGGTTCAAAGTCGTTGCTGGCGATGCGCTGGGGGTAGGAAGGTGGACTAGAAGGCATTATAGAAGACCCCTGGGGCTCCTCGTCATCTGCATCGTCGCCTGAAGCTGCTGGTGGTTTGAACATGTCTTGAAGACCGGCCGCAGCCGAGCAAAACAGATCTCGTTGCTCGCCATATTGGAGGTCGCCGTGTACCAAACGTCTCTTCCACTCCGGTGTATCCTGCTGCCTTCCAGGGGACGATTTGTGTTGTATAGTGTTGTGAACGACTGACGCGCTGGTGGAACCAGATACAGATCTACTGGCAAATGTTCCACGCGCAATCTTGGAGCCTTGTGATGGTCTAGCGATGCGCTGACTTGAGATGTTGATATCATTCGCGTTCCGCTCGCTAAGGATGTTGAAGCTTGAATCGTGGGTAGCTGATAATTGAGATTGCGAGCCTAGTGCTCTACGCGGTATTCGACTCGGCGTCTCTCTTGGTTTTGTCTTGGGTGCTTCGGTGTCTTTTAGAGGGGGGAGTTGAATGGCTGATGAATCAGATCTGGGTTGAGAAACCCAGTCCTCTGACAAGGAGTCCAGCCAAGCGTGCTCCATGGTGTCGCCTTGGAAGCGTAGTTGGAAGCAAAAAAAGTCAATGCGAAGCCATGAACTAAACAAAAATCGTATGCGACGGTAGATGGTGGGGTCGCGAAGGTGTTGTGTTTGTGTTGCGCGTGTATACACAAAGTCGTGAGAGAGGTATGTGTATGATAAATTGAAGATATATCAAATCATGCACGAAGAGTAGGATTGTTCGAGCTAGACGTAAGGTCACAACAAAACATTAAACAAACAGAATCATAGAGAAACCGAGATCGGTAGACAATGTTTGCGCGTACCCTTGAACTTGGAGGTTGTGGATAAACAAGACCAGGATCCTGCATTCGGTTAGACCCGTTGCCTTGTCAACGGAGGTAATGGGCAAGGACCACGTGCAGGACGAGATCTTGAAAGATCACACACATTGAAGAGAGTCTTATCAAGATAGGAAGAGAACACCATCCACCCTATGGCTTCTATATCTATTGCCGACCGCGGCTTTTTACAGGTGTGGAGATCCAGAACATGGAACGGTTCTTACGTCAACGCACGACTGAGCATCCCAAAGTTACTATAGACTCCTTATAGCTCACGCCCTCCTGATTTGACAAAATGGTAATGAATCCTGAGGAATCAAGTATAAGAGAAAGAATTCTCGAGTCAAGGGTGTTCTCAATTAATTTGTGACGAGTTATAAACGCACTCACCTGTAAAGTCATGACGTGCAAGAAGCACTTTACGCGATTTCACGTGATTGACGCGGGGCGCGTCGCCCCTGGTGATAGACCGTGCATTCTATTTCCTTATCCACCCGCTCAGCGATACAGCGGCCTTGTCATACGTATAAGACCATTCGTCCATGTATGGCTACTATTAAAGACGACTTTTTTCGACTTGGAGGGCGAAACCCTCCAGCACAAACAATATGACTGCCCAGCATGCAGACCTGCTTGCCGATGAACTCGCCCTCGGATGGGGAGAAGATACGATCTACTGCGAAGCGACTTGTGATCCTGAAGATATCTTGTATGAAGGATCAGACGATGAAAACTACGATAGCCCGGAAGAAAGAAAACAAAGATACGAAGCAGCCGGCCAACGATTTTTGGACGGAAAGACGCCCCTCCTTTTGACAGCACTTCTGAAAGGCCCCTTTGAGGCGAAATCAACGAACTGGGTGAACCCGTGGCGATCAAAGCATCGTACGGGTGGAACTCCAAAAAGAACGAGAACATCCCCAGGGAAGTTGGCAAGGTCGTCCAAGATCAAGCGCAATGTGTCAATACCAGAGACCGTCCAGCCGCCCAACGATAGTCTGGAATGTCACCTCCCAAGCCCAGAAAGCCTCAACCATACTTCCGAAGTCAAAGCGCACCCATACTTAGAGGAGGATGAACTAGCCAAGGTCCAGGAATGGAGAGATTCTGTGGAGTCTGAGCAGGAACAGAGGGACCAGTTCTGGGCTTCGACACCTTTTGGCACGACGTCTGAGAGAAAGAGAAAGGCAAATGGATCTTCATGGCTGAAACTATTGGCGAACAAACGGCGACGAACCGACATCATGGAGTCTGGCTCCGTTGATACTCCAGTTCCATCTCGACCTCAACCTCCGACCTCATCTGCCAATGCGCTAAACACTTCCTTCTCAAGCGTTCCTGATCGCCTGCCATCTTCAGCCATTGCCGCAGAAAGATATTTCAGAACATCTCAGGACGGCCCTACTACTTCAGAAGCCGAACTTACTCGCAATAAGATTGTGTCAGACCAAGTTGCAGCAGGTTCATCGTCACCCTTGACATACCTACGATACACACCAGTTCCAGTTCAACAATTCAACTCGTCGTCCCAAGGCAGTGTTGAGCAGCCAACACCAAGCAAGCTTCCGGCATCTCGGCGATCCTCCATACCTCAGGAACAGGCTGGGCAATCCCGGAACCCCGGAGATAATGATGCTGCAACATTTAACCCAGATTTTGAGACACAAGAAGACGAAAGTTTCCATTTCAAGATGCGACCCAAGTCTAACCCAGTTTCCGAAGATACGCCAGATGGTGAAGATACATCCATGGTTAGAGCCGACGAAGAGACATGGTCCGGCTTGTCGCCCGATCAGGATATGCATAGCATGGTGTCCGATCTGAAAGATAGTACCCTAGTGGAGGAGCAACTTGATGTGCAGAACCCAGAATCAGTAATGGAACTGGGCCAATGTGCAGTGACCAGTCCTTTGTCATCGATTTCTAGTGAGAATTTTGATGGATTTAACCTTTCTGAAGAATCGCCTGTCGACGACAGAGCTAGTGCCAGTAACTCTTCTTCGGTAACAGAAAATGCGAACGATTCTCCTCACAACTCTACGAAACCTGCTATGGGGACTATTACCTCAGAACAACCCGTCGAATTTCAACATGATGCTGAGTCAGAAGATATCGATATGGACGAGAAAGTCGGAATCGTTAGCAGCCTGACTGCTCTGGAGAGTCTTATGGCCAGCGAGACCAATTCAATGGATAGCTCTGATGAAGAGGAAGAGGAAGATGACAGGATGGAACCCACTAAGGTTTTACCACCTTCGGCAACATCCAACGACGAGACACCACAATCCTTGACTGTACCTCGAGAGGCCGAGACGACGCCAACGAAATCCACATTACCCCAGCTTAATAACTGCAATTCAACACCCTCCCCTGCCGCGTTTCTCAAGGCTTCAGTCAAAAAGCGATTCATCTCCCAAGCCTCCTGGAAGAATTTGGCCCATTTGACTGGCAGTCCCGGTGAACAAACTGCGCTCATCAGGACATACAGTCGCTCACCAGGGCATCTCTCCAGCCCCGCCAGCGGTCGAGAGAAGAGAATTCGAGACGGATCAATTCACTCTACTCCCAAGACAATGAAAGTTAGTCAAACTTCGAACTCAGTCATCAGTCAGCCTTCACATCGCGACGCTTCTCCGGCCAATATCCGTGCTACGGTGCAGGAGCAACATTCAGTTCAGGAGCCAGACCAGCAGGGCCCGGAAGCAAATACACAAGTCTCGTTCTCACAAAGCCCGTGGGCAGCAAATAAGCTATCTCAGTATGCTACGATCAGCCTGAGTCAGTTGTCTACGGAAAGCCTTAGGTCCGATGTAAAGGAAACGGATACTGCTGAGGCTACAGCAAGTCCAGCGAAGCAGACCCCTTGGACAGACGAGACGGACGAACTACCTATCAAGCCTCTGGTCCCCAAATCAACGGTCGAATTAGACGACTGGACAGGATTGCTTGAATCAAACACTCGGGTGTTCACATCTGAAGCCGGCATTCAAATGCAAGATGTTCCTGCGGTTGCGACGCCGGCGACAGCATCCACACCTGAGCCACAGTTCTCCTTGAAATCGTTTGCGTCTTTCAGATCACCTTCTTCGGAACGCCGTTCTGAGCGGAGCAAGCGCGCTGTTTGGAGAGAATTGGGATCGCGTCTCCCGAGCACACAGGGCATCCTGGCCTCAGCGACTAAAAATCCCTGGGAGACCAAGAACTCTGAGCGCCGGGTCGCGTTCGCACCACTTCCTGATGAAATCAAGGGAAATTTGAGCACGCCTACAACGTCTTGCCCATCTCTAACCAAGAGACGTCCATCATCCCCACCACCTGGTACTCCCGTGTCCGAGTTGCCAAAGTCAGAAGACACTAAGTTTCAAAAGCACTTTGACGCCGTGGCACGGGGACCTGTTATCCGTCGTAGCGACCGTCTGCTGCCGTCAGAATCACAACGTACAGTCGGCAGTCCTTCACCAGATGCCATGGCAGAGACATTCCTTGTAGCAGACCAGCTGTGTCAAACGAGTTCTCTCGCGGATGCTACTAAGAGTGATCGCGAGACGGACGATTCGCAGGACCCCATGGATATGGCCGCGGATGTATTTCGTGATTCAGATATCTTCCGTGATTGGAACGACTTTTCCACTCAGTTCAACGTGGACAACGCAGTACAGCAGTCACCTCAAAAGGTCCAGGGGCTACAAAGCCCATGGTGATTTGTTTATCATTTTCATCTTTGTACAAATATTCCCACGGCTTCTCATCCACCCTGTCTATACGTACACATACAAACAAGAGGCATGGCTTCTTTATCCACCATATAGCATTTTGATGCCGGGCAATTTTTGAGCTCGAGCATGTCAGGAGTTTAGGGGTCAAACGGGAATGGATGGCATGACCACGCGGTTTATAGGGGTCACATATCAAGAGGCTTACGTGTTACTTCGGCGTACGGCAAGTATATACCTCTACAAGAGTTTATTCAATCCGACATCACATCATAATCCAATTTTATGCATCACAATCATTAAGTCAGCAGTGATCACTTAGTAAAACACAGCTCTAGACCACGAACGTGAAGTTCAGGTAAGAATCCCTACAGAATGTATGGCAAATTCGTTACACGTACGACTGCTGGACCAAGTAAATGCCTATGGTTTCAACCACGTGCAGCCTCTAACGTCCCGGGTCCCTGGACACGGGCTGACGACTTTTCTTGAAACTTCCCTACATAGCATCCGATTCTGACACCGCTTCTTTTCAATGCTAAACATGAAGAAGAAGCAAAGAAGTCTATTACTTGCCGGTTTCAGGGGATGTGCATAATGTAAGGCATGCAATGCTGTCTCCCTACACCAGCCATCGTCGCCCATGAGCCCGGGGTTCCGGAGCTGATTCGCCAGCAACCATGGCAGCTCACGGATCTTTAAACGAACTTACTCTAAAGTTTCAATGACAACAAGCAATGGCCATGCCAAGTTTCGGCTCTTTAGCTTCTGAGGAGATACCAGAAGAGCCGCGAGTGTACTTTCACGTCCTGGATACACGCCCCTGGCGGCGCAGCAATTCCCGGAGCACATGGCTGCGACAGGAGCTGTTTGTGGATGGGTTGGCGGATCGTCGATGTCTTTGATCGGAGCGTGCGGTGTGGGAAGCCAGGGAAGCTTTGGCCTGGTGGGCTCTCGGTGACGAAAAGATCTCCGTCGGGTAGGCTAGAAGCAGGACAGAACGTGTCTGTCATAATTCCGGCATCGTACCTGGAAGACGATCCATTAGGGGCTCTTGTCGTGTATTGAAATTGAGTATCGAGTCTCCAGGCTGTTGGATATCTCAGAGTGACACAGGCGAGATCGAGGTGGAGTACTTGCCCGTCCAGTCCGGTGCCGGGATGATATGCCTGCGCTGTGAGAGAGAGCTTATTAGTTAGATCTGAGAGGGCTGGATCCACGCAATATCTTGTTCCAATTCCGTTCTCGCTTTGCTAGAAAGCTAGGGCTGTCGTCTCTTGTCTCCTGCCATCTGCCTACATCCAAATTTAGCTACGAAGCCCCATCTTGTGAGAATCAGATGACAAGAAAATATGTGGGCTTGTAGGTTTGTATCCATCATCTCGCAACTTCCCATCATGGTATCCGAGTCCTCGCTCAGGTAGAACATCAAGAGGTGGGAGATATCAACTCATAGCAAGATCGAGGTCTGATAATCACGCTCGACTGGATCTTTAGCCGGGCAGCAGCGGCTAAAGTTTGCATTGAAGGCATTCGTCAGATAAGCCCGTCTTCGAGGTGACAGAGAAGCACACGACATGTTCAGACGATCGACCAACTTGCTTCCACAACCCTTCTCCCTCCCCTTTCCCCTGATTTGGCCATCAAGTAGAGCATGTCTGGACTCTGGAGCATGTCTCACTTGGGACACTTCAGCATTGACTTGTCACTCGACGTTTAGACGGGGGTGTTTAACGAAACGAGGCCGGGTATGGACTGAAGTTGAGGTTGGAACGTCATGGAACGTGAAGTCGAGGCACGTTGTCGAGAGACGAACGGTTATTGGCCGGATAGCGATATGCACATCTCTAGGACATTGACTTTGGCGAGATAAAAAGTCTTTGGCTAAAAGATGGGGTAGATCAGCAGCTTCGTTCATTGGACAATTGAGGTAGGGATGGTCAGGGCAAACGGGCAAGAAGTATAGCTGGTGGTGGTGTAAGAGATGAGGGTCGTTTTGGCGGGATGGGACGTGCCGTGATGGAATAAGCTACAGTAGCTCTTAGTTTTCTGGTAGAGGCAGATGAAATGGGTGCCCCAAACCGTACAGGACACAGAAGAATCGAAATAAAACGTTCCGAGCTTGTTCGTCTGCTCCTCTTGAGGTTCCATGTTTCGTCCAGACCGCCGGGTAGATCAGGGCCGAATGACAAAATGTCGTTTACCCGTGAGCGATATCATATGTAGGGTAACTTAAGGCCATACCCATGGTCTGCGCCTCGCCGCCTCCTCGGATCAAGGGCTCGTCACAATTTCACCGATTAAACGTTGCAGAATTAGCATGCATGGCTTCATGCAGAGTGCTCGCACCGTTGAACAGCCGTGTTGTGCTTGTCTTCTATCCTGATCGATGCATATCAGCAGGGGGGGTTATCATAGCAAGAAGGACTATGAGACCTAACACGCCCCTTGGAAGAGAAGTGCAGCTATGCAGTCTACCAAAAAATCAGAACAGAATAGCGTCACGGGTATATCGACCCTACTCTGTAACGAGTATCCCGTCAGGTACTGGGAATGAAGCCGATCTATACATTTCCTTGAGGAGGCTACTTCAGGAGAATGAGATCGAGCCCATACTGACGAGGAGAAAAAGTAAAATTTCAGCTAAGGGGGCGCATGGAAGGGCTTGAGCCATTCAACAGAGTTGCTGAGAAAACGTGTCTCGGGGATTTCATTGTGTCATCAGAAACATGATGAGCTGGCTATGATGATGATGGTGATGGAATGAGACGTCTAAGCTCGGTCAGCGACTGAAAAGGCCGGACGTGGCAAGGGGACGCCAGCCGAGCCCTCTACTGGTTGCACTGAATATGTTGTGTAATGATAAATCTTGTAAGCTTCAGACCGGGAGACCGGGTTGACCCTTGAGCCAATACCGCGCCAGGTGTCTCCCCAGCCAGAACCACGAGTTACCATTGCCGAGCGTTGGGGTCTCGACTTTGGGGCGATCTGGGGGACTGTGAGTTTCAAGTGATCGGCGGATACTAAACCGAAAGTCGCACTGTCGGCGCAGCTGACCTGACCTGATACATTGTTACATATCAACAGAATATGTCATGATCTTGGCGGCAAGTTTATAGCATCACATGACGACCTTAAGATTCCAGCAAAGGGAGCCCGGCGCTAGGTCCATTCGAGACACCGCTTGATATCTTACACATAGGGGCAATGGGGTAAAGAATATGCACGTAAAAACGGGAGAGACTTGAGGATGGACCGTCCGTCTATGACAGCGTGTGAGTTGGGTGATACAAAACGGAGATGCCCGAAACGAGCTGTTTTACGTCGATGATAAAAAGAGAGACAAAGTTCACATGCAACGTCTTGCTTCCAATCGATTAGATATTAAGACAATAACATGTATAACATCATATTTGCGAAAAAAAGTCCAAAGCAAAAGGGTCTGAAACCTTACGCGACGCCACTTTTCCAAAGCCTCAATTTCTCCTCCACCTCCATGGATAACCTAGCATAGCGGTCCGTGTACTGTAGCCTCACCAGGGGCGGATGGAAACAGTTCAGCAGTCGCAGCACAGCCAGAGACAAAACCATCCAATCCCGGCGCTCAATTGCTAACATGAACCGTCAATTGACCCAGGTTGAACGTGGGTACTTGGACGGGGGGTGAACGTGACCAAAATCAAAGCGCCAGAGAAAATCCAAGAAATGACCCATAACCCCCGGGAGGCTGAGGGCCTATTCCGTCAAGCAGCCGACGAGATACACCATAAGATAGGTCATCCAAGCATTGTTGAGCAGGAGCTTAGCCCTAAAAGAATTCTACAAGTTCAGCAAGGTAAGTCGGCCATAAAATGCCTGCTGCTTTATTACTTGGCGACAGGCCTGAAGTCCTCCACTATCTGGCAGCAATTGGCCCAATAGTAGTTCAATTAGGATCCATGATGATAAGGTCATGCATGGGGGATCTGACGCTTTACGCATATCTGCGGAGCGTCCTATTACAGCGGGGACCAACTATGTTACTGATATATGCACATTCCAGCTGCTGCAACTGCAACCACCTGTAAGTAAAGTGTGACTCGCTGAAGCAGTTAAAGACTCATGCAGATAATAATGGGTTGTGTAGATCGGATAAGCACAGTATTGTTAAGTTTATGGCCTGAGAGGCTTCGATGACCTATAGTAGTCTGGGGTCAGAGATCCGAGTTTGAGGAGTTCCGATTGACTGCAGCATAGCTGTTTTTTCGGTCTAGATCATACAATTCGATATATCCCCTTTCTCGGTACATGAAGGAAGGTCCCCTAGAATTTCACCTTCGAAAAGTCCGGTTATCTCGAAATCCACATGGCAGTGATTGATAGGGATCAATTAGAGATAAGCCACACACCCTTCATTCTCATTTCATTCCCAAGATCGCAGGTACCTTATCAGCTTCTCAACACTCCCCTCCCCAACGTCTGCTGTGTCCCATGTACAACTTTGCTCCAATCCCTTACTTTGGCCGTTTTAGATAACAGACCTTGAGCCTCTCAGCGCTGCCATTGCCATCGCTTTTCACCCAACCTTTCTTCCACATGGGCACCACCGCCCCGGCCGCTATTCATTAATTAAGATCCACTCCACTGACGCGACGGCTCGGCTTATCCAGCAGCTTGGAATTGGATACCTGCGACGAGCACAGACTTCCAAAGTTCCAATCGACTGGGCTTTTAGCGAAGCCGGAGTGGGCGTAGCCTGTAGGGTTGGCCATTAGGTTGCTAGGGCTGATTGTTCCTGGGACGTGACGCGCTTGTTTGTTTGACAAGCAATCCCTTCATCCATACGATTTTGGTTGGTAGGTAGCTTTGAGTTTATTAGTTGCGGCGTAGGCAACCGGGGAAGAGTGATGCCAGGCCGGAACTTGGCCATTGACTCGGGCTCCGGAAGTCAATTGAACACGGCCACTAGGAGCCCGGCACCCCGCGAAATGGCACATGGAGGATTAATGACTGGAAGTCTCCGAGTCACTTACCTTAGACCGAGGGCATGAATGGCATGGGCAAGGGTTGGCATGGAAGTCACCCCGCCAGAGAGACAGCCGCAGTCACTGCCAAATCCCGCCATCTGCCGGGCTGAGTGCTGGGTCAGGTACTTGCGAGACAAAAGGGTACTTGATGGCTCGATTTCTTAGGGCACCCTCCTCCTGTGATGAGGCACTTGTCCACTGATGACGCCCGGGCCAAGACATGCCCCTCCCTTCTCCCTTCTGTACACCGGTACGGTCTCAGATACCACTTTGACTTGCCTTACCGCCCCCCCAAAAGGCACCAGAGGCAAGCCCCCGGCCCCGTATCTACGAATCATTCCTCCACGCCCACATCTTCTCCCATCCTCTCACAATCTCAACTCACAACTCTCTTCCTTCTTCCTTTTTCCCAACAACCAAGCGTGTCGCGCCAGATGTCCTCCTCCTCATGTCCAGTCCGCACCGTTTGTCCGAAAATGCCGCACACGCCATTTCGGTGAGCGAGCCAGAGCCTGAGCAATGTTCCTGTTCTGCACCTGAGGCCCTGCCAGATTCTTCTGCGACAGGCCGTGGCGCGGATGCAGGCAAAGATAGCCGTGTCGCTGGCCCTAATCATGATTACGATGTTGATGATGATACCCATCAAGGGCGCCTTGGACAGACCCCCGCTGTTGCCCTCGTCGCTGTCGCTGATCCTACATCCGACGACACTACTGATACTCCCACTCCCTCTTCAGTCTCTCCCTTCCTACCGCCACCCTCTGCGGACAAGGTGCCCAACAACGTGCCTGATTCTGTTCCTGATTCTGATTACGTCCCCCATGGTGATGCCAATGCCAGGGACACTCCAGACCAAACCGATACCCTCCCTATCGTTGCTGATGCTCCTGGCCCTCCTTCTACCCCCAGTAATAAGAAGGCCCGTGGCGCCGGTCCCATACCGAGGCAGTCTGGTCCTTCCCTGCTGACCCAAGCCTTGGCTTCTGCCCGTGGTATCACAAACGTCAAATCTTCTAAATCCTTCACCTCTACAACTACAACTATAACTACAACTACAACTGAAACTGCAGCCACTCCTCCTATTACTTCACCTTCTTCCTCAACCTTTACAACCACGTCTGCTCCCGATGTTCGACAATCCAACCTGAACAAGACTTCTACATCCCCATTAACCATCTCGTCTCCTAGCTCTTCAACTGCGCAGTCGAGCCTCTCTTCTTGGACAGGACCACCAACAGCACCAGCGAACCTTGCTTCGCAACACGATCGCGACAGCGCCACATACCCCTTCGAATCCTCCTACCACAATGTTCCCGCTCAGCGCATCGCTTCTAGGCCGTTGATGAGAGCCACTTCTGAATCTATCAATATGGGGACATCTACAACTGTTACTACAATGACGTCGCTCGCCCCTCGTGAGGCCGCGAGCGTCCCTTCCTCGTTCAACCACTCGACTCTTGCCGCACTTCGAGGTGCCCTTGATCATCGTGAACCGCTGGATGTGTCCCGCGGCAAAGCCTCGACATCTCTGGATTTGGAAAGACAATCTATCGACTGTTGCCAAGCTCAAACTACAACATCCACTGCCGCCCTTCCCGATCGAGCCGCCCAGATTGAGACTTTTTGTCCAGGATCAAAGACGCCACCTCTGCTGACGCGAAAGGAGGATGCCAGAAACATTCACCAGAGACCAGCACTATGGGGGAAGATCCCGCAATGGACGAGCAACGGCGCCGAGAAAACGGAAAAAATATGGTCAATTGGCTCAGTCGAAGGCCATGAAGAGGATGGGCTTGTCGAGAAATCCGTGACAGAGGCGATGGCTGGCTTAGAGCACAATGCTCGCAGCCGCAAATCCAGCTACAGTCTACGATTCTTCAAAGAAGGTCTTCCATCAGAGGATAAAGTGCGTCGCAAGGATGCCAAACATACACCAAAAGAAAAACTAGCTCCTCTTGAGGAGGGCCAGCAACACACTTCCTCTGATAAGGAGCCCACTGCCATTCACACTGATCAGGAAGATCTGGCAGGTCCTTTGTTCACCCCGGATACATTCGATGGACAGTCTGCTCTTAGCACATCGCCCAAGGAGGATTACTTTAATATTCCTGTCAATGGCTCACTCCATTCTGGAGACATGACGCCGTTTCAAGTGCCACAGCCCGTCTCCCCGGCCAATGACGACCACGAGCAAAACAAGCTGGTGGAGAAGGTTGAAGTGGTGGGGCCAACCGCGGATACCGATGCCGATTCCACCCGTGATGCCGAATCAGTGGAGGCGAGACGGGACTCGGCCGGCAGCGCTCATACTGAGGTCGGATCTCGTGATGATGGAGAAGCCGACGAATCTGGGGAAGAAAAGATCTCATCTGCTGTCTTTCTACCCCACCAAGAGCTGCAGGGGTCTTGTCTAAGTGAGCCGCAGGACCGCATCGCGGCCCGTAGTATCCGTGTGCGGTCTCTATCACAAAGTAATCAACGTCCTTGGCTTGTCAAAGCCGATGAGCCGGAGCCTGAGGCCATCCATGAGAAGGATGAACCGCTATATGGTATTTCCCCCATGCCTTCCCGTGAGACGCTCGCCTTGAAACGCGGCGATCTCATTCCTGAAAAGGGTGAAGAAGGCGCTGTCATTGAGGAACAAATCACAGTGACAACCGAAACTCTTAAACAACCACAAATCGTGAGCCAGTATGAAGACCATGTCCATGACCACCAGCATGACCCTCAGGAACCCCTTGAGGCCATTGAGCTCATTCCGTATAAACATCAAGTTGGTGGCCACACCACCCTCTGGAGATTCTCTCGCAGGGCTGTCTGTAAGCAACTCAACAATAGGGAAAATGAGTTTTATGAGACTATCGAGAGATACCACCGTGATCTGCTGCCTTTTCTTCCTCGGTACGTTCCATCGAATTGTGCTTTTACGTCCCTGTGCAATTTGCACCTTTAATATTGTTATGATGCAAACACTAACTTCTGTAGCTACATTGGTGTCCTGAATGTCACCTTCCAGAAGCAGGCTCGCCGAAAGAGCACATCTAAGAAGGATGAGGCTGCAGCAGCCGAGCGAAAGAAAGCCCAGGAGAAGCTTGAGGCCAGTAGACACGAACTGGAGCAGACTGAGGACCAGGAGACCCTCCAACCCGAGAGGCCAACAGGCAGAGTTATTAGCCAATCTCTTGCCAATAGCAGCATCCCGGTCCCGACGGTCACTTTCGACGACAACAGGCACATTCTGCCCCGAAACCTGCTCCAGCCGATGCCTCTGCCAAGAGAATATCGACGACAGAGTATCTCAACAACCACTGTGTCAAACCCCTCTGTACCATCTTCTGGAGCATCGAGCAGACCGACGTTGGATGAGCGACCCAACAGCTGGGGTGCTACTATGGTCAACAAACGGTTGAGGAATGAGGTTTTCAACGATGCATTCTTGAAGGAGCCCGTCAAGATCCATCGACACCGTCGACCGCACCAACGATCAATCCCGCGATCAACCTTGCAGCGCCTGCTGCGATCTACTAACTCAGATCCTGCTCTGATCAAGCACGATTCACTGTTCGTGAATGGCCACGATGCATCGGCTAATTACCAAACGGAACGGAAGATGATTGCACACCACTACTCACACAGCGATCTCGGACCTGGCATAGATGAGTATGTGCAGTCCGAGCCTGAGCAGGCTCCTGAAGAACCGAAGGATGTGACGGGAACCAGTGCACCAGAGCCGGAAACACTGAAGGATAATCCTCTCGCCGCGAAGAAGAAACGCAGATACTCGGCTGGTGGTCTACGCCGAAAGCCTGAGGATGTTCGAGAGCCTAGAGGAGATTTGAAGTATTTTGAAGAGGCAGATGATGCTGGATATAAGGGAGATAATGAGGACAACCCAAAGCGACACTCCAAAGCCCACTCCACCTCAGATGACCATTACCACTCGGAGACGAACGGTGTCAATCAGCACTCACAGTACATTCAGCATCTGAAGCCTGAACACGAGTTCGCTATTGATTCAGCAGAGCCCACGCCAGTCGAGGACGTCTCAGAATTTACGAAGATTCCCAGACCAGTGAATCCAAAAGAGGCAAAGACTCAGAAGGATCGTGTTGAATACTTCTTGCTCCTAGAAGATCTAACATCAGGCATGAAGAGACCTTGCATGATGGACCTAAAGATGGGTACTCGACAGTATGGTGTGGAGGCTACCCCGAAGAAACAAAAGTCGCAAACCGAAAAGTGCCGAAACACGACGTCAGCCGAGCTAGGAGTCCGAATCTGTGGCTTGCAGGTGTGGAACGCTGAGAAGGAGACATACGACTTCCAGGATAAGTATTATGGTCGCCAACTGAAAGCTGGAGACGAGTTTCAGGCCGCCTTGACGAAGTTCTTGTACAATGGTGTCGATCTGCATAGTGTTCTGCGACATATACCAGTTGTGCTCAAGAAACTCGGACAACTGGAGCAGATTGTGAGCAAGTTGAACGGGTATCGCTTTTACGCAGCGAGTTTGCTCATGTTTTACGATGGCGATACATCTGAGGATGATGACTACGAAACAATGTACGAGTCGACCACCGACTGTGCAACTGATACGGAAGAGACGCCACGAAAGAAGATGAAGAACAAGGGAGATATTGATTTCAAGATTGCCGACTTTGCCAACAGCGTCACCCCCTTCGACAAGATTGACGACAAACCCTGCCCTCCGCAGCATCCCGATCAACCCGATGGTGGATTTCTCAAGGGTCTACGGAGTTTGAGGAGATATTTCCTTCAAATTCAAAGGGATGTGAGGCAAGAGCTGGGGCTTGATCCACATGGACGATTCTCGAACCATATGGACTATACTGGAGAACTTGATTTTGAAAACGGGATGGCCAGTCTTTAGCTGGCCTTGAATCGCGACAGCGGTGTACACTTACGACCAAGTATCTGATACCCATAACTTTATTTGGCCTGAGATGGTTTTGCATATTGAATTTTTGGTTTTGTGGAGTTTGTGGTTTTATTTTTAGCACTTCTCTTTTTTCTGGCCAACTTCTCTTCCGTCTGGAAGTCGTGGAGTTGCTAGGAACTGTCCTTGCTGTGGTATGGAACTGGAACGAAACCCACAAGAGTAGAAGGAACAGGATTTGTGTCTTATGACAATTTGAATTCATCTCAAAACATACCCTGCATCGGTTATGGCGTAAGAGCAAACAGGAGGGGGGGCAGGAGCTGGAGTTTGAAAAGCCCGATTCTATTGTCCATTTCTTTTGTTCACATGGGCTGGAAGCGGGAGGAATAGCAGCGGCTTTGGCCTCGCTACGGGAAGTGCTTTTCGAATTGTTTCATGCGGATCGTTGGCGTTGGGGACGGGAAACGAAAATCAGATTGATGATGATGTTTTTGTTACGATCTGCTGGGACTTGACGGCAGTGTGAGACGGGCATATCCTGGTGGTATAGGCAAAATAACTCTTAGACGTTAGAGAAGATGCAAACTAAAAGGGTCATTGGTCCAATGGGTCTGTCCCGTATACTCAGTGAATGCGATACCAATGAGACTGGCTGCCTTAGCTTAGGTGGCGACTTGCAAAGAGATATTGTGTGAGTTACCCCTGCTCAGTCTAAGAACTGTGGTTGGATGCTCCGATGTCTTGTCATCGGCGATATCTAGTAGATGTCTATATCCGCTTCCGAGTAACCCAACCCATCCTCATCAACACCACAACTTCCGAATATGGGCTCCATTATATCGACAATTCAATCAATAACCTCGACCGTCTCGGCTGGTCTCAAAACCATCTTGAAACTCCACAACGATTTCTCGTCTCTCCTCACCCGCGCTTCGTCGGCGCCAGGATTCCCCGTCCCAGAGCCTACGCGGCCATACTGGCTTGATGACCCGCCCTTCCCCGCGCTATGTGACATCCAAGACGACGAGCTACCACAGGAAGCAGATGTGGTCATTATTGGCAGTGGCATCACAGGAGCATCAGTAGCTAAATCTCTCCTGGAGCTATCTGAACCTAAGCTGCGAGTCGTGGTCTGCGAGGCAAGACAGCTATGCAGCGGTGCGACGGGTAGGAATGGCGGACATATCAAGAGCGCGCCATATGAGGAGTTCGCTATGTTCTGCCCTAGATTGGGGCCCGAGGGGGCGCGGAGGGTGGTTAGGTTCAAGAGAAGACATTTGGAGATGATGAAGCAGCTTGGCGAGAAGATTGCGCAGGCTGAGGTTAGGGAGGTGGAGACAGTTGATGTGTTTCTTGAGAAGGAGGACTTTGAGAAAGCGAAGAAACATGTTGATGATGTGATGGAGTGGATGCCTGAGGAGGAGTGTAAGGTCTGGGAGGGTGACGATGCGAGAAAGGAGGTGAGTTATCCTCATCTAAAGGTGGAGGAGCTCGTCGCTAACGAGCACAGTTTGGTGTCAATGAGCTCGTCGCCGGCGCCGTGTCATACTCGGCTGGTGCACTCTGGCCATACCGTCTTGTCACGGGCGTATGGAACGATCTCCTTGAGCGGTTCTCAGGGTTGAGTATCAACACTCACACAACCGTTGAGAACGCCACTCAGAACTCGGATGCATCTTACACAATCAAGACATCTCGCGGAGTTATCAAAGCGCGACATGTAATTCACACCACCAATGCCTACGCAGGCCAACTCGTCCCTTCGCTTAGAGGGTCTCTCGCTGGTGGTCTTGCACACATGAGCGCTCAACGACCTGGAGCATCGTTCCCATCTTCACACGGAAACCGCTCTTGGTCTGTTGTTTATAGTCCGGGCTTTGATTATATAACGCAGCGACCAGACGGACCAGATGGAACGCCTGGAGATCTGATGATCGGAGGAGGCTTCTTCAGGAGTCGCAGCGAGGGCCTCGATCAGATCGGAGTATGGGACGACAGCCAAACCCACGCTCTACCCATGATGCACGTCCGCGGCGTCATGCCAACCATCTTCGAACCGCAGTGGGGAGAAGGGAGCAAGCTTGTCAAGGCCTGGACGGGAATCCTAGGTTTCACAGGAGATCTCATGCCCCTCGTTGGACGAGTTCCTAGATCTTCTGTGCAGAAAGACTCTGGCGAGTGGATGGCGGCGGGGTTTTGTGGCGAGGGGATGGTTTGGTCTTGGCTCTGCGGGACTGCGTTGGCGGTCATGGTGCTTGGCAAGGAGGGAGAGGACCTGGAGAAGGGCGTTGGGAGGCCGGGAGGGAGGTTGGATGAGTGGTTTCCGAGGGATTTCTTGAGTGTTGATGGGAAGAGGTTGAGGAGGGCTGAGATAGCGAACTTGGCGGACTTTTTCGAGTAGGTACTTTAGTTTGGTGCTGTATAATCAAGTAAAAGTCTTCGAATAAGTACTGATTCACTTTTCTCTGGATTGCCGTCTGTAGTGCGAGGGAGAAGTGTTGGCAGCTGTCTGCCAGTTGCAGAGGTAGACCATGCATCGCCACTGTTCATCTCAAGCGCGATATCAATCGATATAAAACTTCTCTTGTAATCGCGTTTCTCTTTTCCTTCAACGCTCACACGCTCTTTTGTTTTTTCAACGCTCTCCACTGATTCTCTGATTCCAAAGTTGCTACTGCTTCTCCCCCCCTTTTTGACTATCCAACTATTTAGCATATGTTATTTTCTTTTCGTTTTCAATGTCATTTCTCAACACTATGCCCGAAGAGCGCATCGACTCATGGCGTCAGCGCGTCCCAAGTCGTCTTGAACGACAAGATCCTTTCGAGGGCGACGGTTTTGACGAACGCCCTTCCACACGTCTCGTAAGTCCTTCTCACAGGACATTGCAGTTTGGGACTGATCACTCGCTGGCAGACTTTCCGCGATCCTTGCCCCCCTCCGGATCGCCCTCACACGCGTCTAAGCTTCCTTCGTGCTGCCACTCCTCTCTTTGGGCGCTCGTCAAATCCCTCGGATCGGCCTGCGTCAAGCATGATGGAGCGACGTGCTGAGGGAAAACGCAAGACTCTACTCAACTTGCTGAGTCGTAAGCGGAAGCAAAAGGGGCAGAAAGTCGAAATCCGGCGGGACCCTGTTCGCTTGAACTTCTTGTTCGTTGGGAGTAAAGAGGCTGGACAGACATCCTTGCTATTGTGGGTTTCACGAAGTGTCAAATGGTGCACCTGCTGACTCTGTATAGCCGATCTCGCTATGGTTACTTTCCTGATGCAAGTTCGACATCATTCCGCACGAGGGAGATTGCTGACATGTGATAGTCCAATGGCTTCTCCCGGCCTCTGTATGAGACCTATGTCAACGATCGTATCTACCACGACCAGCCTGTTCGCATGGAGATGTAGGATACCTCCGGCGTACCGGACCTGAACACTGTAGAGAAGTTGACCTACATCGAATGGGACGCTGTGTTTCTCTGTTTCGACATCTCGGATAAGATATCCATGTACACTATCATCCAATGGGTGAGTTCAAGCACTTCCATGAGGAAAACAAGGCTGACTGTAGCAGTGGCATCATGCTTCTAACCAGGGATTCGCCAAATCGGCGACGTTTGAACCGCTGCTGTACCTCGTCGGTCTCAAGAAGGACCAGCGCGACCAGTGCTTTTTGGAAGACCATCAAACTGGCTCTGGGAATTCATCATCGGGCTTGTTAGTGTATCCCACTTGCTGCATCTGCCCTTCCGAGGTAAGCTCTCAACCCCCAGTGGTACTCATATCTAAGGCCTGTATTGAAGATATCTGACTCTTTTGATAGGCAGTTTGGCAGGCGCAGCGAATTGGCGCGCACAGATACATCGAGTGTTCGGCCGCGACTGGTGAAGGAATGAAGGAGGTCATAGATGACTCTGCAAGGGAGGCCATGAGAAGAGTTGTCGGAGGAGCGTACTCTGAAGGTGACGCTGTTGCTGTCAAGAAAAGACGCAGGCTCTTTTGAGACGGTGATGGGCGTTGGGTTGTAGTTCAGCTGCCGAGGATGGTTTGCTTGTTTTATGAAGGTTGGAAATGGTGTTGAAGCATGTAAATGAAAGAACAGCTATAAGATGACGAAATGTTTCTGGAAAGGCCACGAGTGAAGACCCAGAGTCATCAAATTTGGCATGATCTTGAGACGACACTGCTGTTGACAATGATGCTATCGTTCAATAGAAATGGGAACTTATATGATTGATCCAGGGTAGTCCAAAAGCGTCGATTGAGTGAGGACACAAAGGCATCCGACGATGTACCTTGTGCATAGAAGAAAAAAGATACATAGATGGTCTAATTACTAAGTTGGGACCTGATAGGTATCAATCAGATGATTTGACATTGTTGTCTATTGGTTCTTTGACGTAAAAGTTACGGAATTAATCATCTACCAAGATCGTTCACCCGCCTCCAGCTGCTAACAGCATCAACGGTAGGATCCACTTTCAACTTCATTTACTTGGTCGATGCAAGGTATCAAGCACAAGCTCCAGTACCACAAACTTTCCTGCAGTTAATTACTTTCACTTTCACTTTTCCCTCCTGCAATGCGGACATACCTCAATCGCATGTCTTGGAAGTCGTAAACTCCTTTTGCACTATGCCTCGGATTTGACCACTTCAAAACCTCACTTCACGCTTGCTTTTCTAGAACCACTTGTCCTGATCAACGCCCGACTTTGTCTAAGTGTGAAGCCACGGCAGACCAGAAACTCTCTACCGCAATTATGTACACAGCAGCCATTTTGGCTGTGATGCCTGGCGCAGGCTTTGTCTTTGCTACCATTGCTTGGGGAGTCTATCACAGATCAGCTTTGGTTGCCCTCACCTATTTGCTCCTCGCCATCGGCCTCTCGATCTTTCTCACTGTGAGCGCATCACTCCAATTCTCGTACGCACTTCTAATATATAGAATCAGGCCCGTCACATTCAGCTCGTCCAGCGTCGCCGCAGCACAAAGATCAGCAGGCAGGCGTCTCTCAACCAGCGACGCAGCCCTGTGGACTACAACCTCTTCGTTCTCGGCTCTGGTGGGCATACCAAGGAGATGCTCATGATGATGGATGATGGATTCTGCAACTTCGACAATTTCCACCGCCGCTATCTCATCTCTTCCGGCGATACCATGTCTGCGAACCATCTCGCAGACTACGAAGCTGAGCTGGAGGCCTTGTGCGCTGCGGAGCGCAAGAAGCCAGGAACTCACGACACCTTTACCGTCGCCCGCGCACGCCGTGTTCACCAGTCGATTCTGACCACTCCATTCACGGCTCTCCTCAGTCTCCTCGACATCGCTCCCGCTCTACTCACGCCACCCGCCAATGAGGCTGGTGCGAAGCTCAAGTATCCCACATGCATCTATTCCAACGGACCTGCCACAGGATTCTTTGTCGGCCTAACTGCCCACCTGCTCAAGATGCTGTACTACGTCCCGGAGACCTCGATGCAGTTCATCTATATTGAATCCTGGGCGCGTATCACAACTCTGAGCCTCACCGGGAAGTTGTTCCACTACACGGGCATTGCTGACGTCTTGGTGCAGCACGAGGAGGTGGCCAAGAAGTACGGGGTCAAAAATTGCGGCGAGATGGTGTTCAACGTTCGACGACCAGCTTGACCCAAACGGTGGGACCAAAGGGAGGAGATCCCAATTCTAGGATTCGTCTTGGAATTTGCGTAGTTTTTGCTTCTTGATACATAGACAATAGAGTTTACAAGGTTTGTGTACATGACGGGTATCATCCGTCTCAAGGTGACTTCTTGCCCTCTGCAGCCTCGGCCTTGACCTCTGGCTCTGCTTCTTCTGGGATAACCTCCGCCTCATCCAGACCAAAGTTCTCAATTTCTGAGTTGCGATTCGACTCTTGCCGCTCTGTCTCCTTTCCAGCCCAGATCTTCCAGTTCTCGAACTCGCGGTCTTCGAGAGTGTGGGCCACGTCAATGCGAGTCTTGCCAAAGTAGGCGCCTACGTGCTTGGCCTCTTCAACGGTCACTCGTTTCTCGATTTCTTCCTCTTGACGCAGACGGTAGAATTCACGGCGTGTCACATCATATGCCTTGCGCTTTCCAAGCTTCTCGTTCTCCATCAGCCACATCTGGCGCTGCACAACACTGTACCATAGGTTAGCTTAACGATCGTCTGACATGCAGCGATTCAGAGCACTTGCCATTCACCCGATAAGGGAATGTTGGGCTGTCTCAAGCCTTTGCTCCAGTCGCAGTGTTGATAATCCTTTCCGTCCGACTCCAGAATAACACGAGGTCTTGCCAGCTCCCAAGGGTGGTCTTTGTAGAATGTTGTTCGTAGCGCATCTTCGAGGTATGTTATCCTTTGAGGTCGGAAGATGTTCTTGGGCTTGGTGGCTTTGGCATTAGGGGCTCGGTGTCGAGGGGTAATGTTTCGGACGAGGGTCTCGGCGGGAGGAACCGACTGCATGATCTTAAACCATGGCGGCGTTGGGGTGGATTTGCTGCCGAGGATATTGTGGTTGAGCTCCTCCGTGACTGTGTGTAGGACCCGTGCGGGTCGGATCTGTCTACCTCCCATGGCCAATTCTAGGACGGCAATTAGTATATACAAGATCAGATATCAGTAGAAAAGCGCTGCAGGCTCACATACTCAATTGGCGCTCTAGACTGGAAGTTAATGTCACGCCGAGTCTCGATGTCGTGGTGTTGGAGTGGAAATTTTGGAGATCCATCGGTAAATCTTATCGCCGACAGCGCGGCATGTCGGGGGACCTACCTGTAGCTTGGGCGCGAATGACAATGTAGCAAAAAACCATCTCGAAAAAAAGGTTCCACTTACAAGAACAAGCCTCCCGTCTCAACTTGCGCTGCTGATAGCTCTTCCCTGAGAGAGATTGCCGATCCGATTTCTTTCTCAGCGACGCTTGTCTTGTTGTAGTATTTTTTATAATATTTTCTTCGAAGCCAATTCACTGCTACGGCTACGCAACAGAGGTCGCAGCATCATGAGGAGGAGCTCATGAAAGTCTCTAGTCGATTAGACGGCTCCCTCTGTGCGGTGCTTTCGAACCGACCGACGGCCAGTTTTGGGGTTACAACCGCAAGGAGGAGCCTCTGCAGCGTGAAAGATGCCAAGAAAGAGACGCAAAGAAGAAGGTTGAGCCCGAGCTCAAACCCGTCATGTTCGAGGAGTTCATTATGGCTTCTCTCGACTTTTACGCCCGCCACCGAGGCTCGACGTGCTTTGCCCGTTCCACGGCCACGGCACGTCTCGAGCAATTATAGCACCGCTTCTGCCTCCGCCGCCTCCACCGCCGCTTCGATGCCTCCGATAAATCAAAGGTTTCACACTCAGTACGCACATGATCAACGGCACCTCATGGACCTTGTGCCCCAAGAAGACGCAGGGACGGTTGAAGAGCACCTCGATTTTTATCGAGACCCCTACCGAAGGGGTTATGCTCAGCCGGATGGCCAGGAGTTACAAGTGTCGGAAAACAGACGGGATGTCGAATACCCAACGGCGGAGGAAATCTTCAGAACCGATGACGAAACGAAAAGATTAATCGCCAAGTTGTGCAATGCCGTCTCGTATAAGCTGCGTCATCCATATCGAACAACACTCGAACCGATCTACAACATGTACCTTCAACTGCCTGAACCACGGATGTTGCATCTCACCTGGCCATGGCGGAACAGGCTACTCAAGGTTATGGGCACCCCGCCGAAGCGAAATTCGGAATCGATGCTGCGTTATTTTGCGCTGGTCGCCGATGTCAAAAACGCAGGATTGACATTGAGACGGGCGCATTGGAACTATGCTCTAGCATTCGCTACCAAATATTCGTCTCGTGTGACCTCGACTGAGATGGACACTGCTTTAAGGTTGTGGAAGGAGATGGAACGATCGGCCAATGTCAAGGGAAATGAAGTGACTTTCAATATCCTGTTCGATGTGGCTTCAAAGGCGGGTAATTTTGTTCTCGCCGACATGATCTATAAAGAGATGGAGACCCGGGGGTTCGAATACAACCGATACCACCATGTTAGTCTGATACACTATTTCGGACTCAGGATGGACTCCAACGGGATTCGGGCTGCTTACAAAGATATGGTTGAGACTGGCGAGATGATTGACACTGTTGTGCTCAATTGTGTAATATCGGGTCTCCTGCGATGTGGCGAAGAATCAGCAGCAGAAGTGACTTACGAGAGAATGAAGTCCGGTCACGAGATGGCACCCAATATCCCGGGTAGGGACTACGGGATGGGTCGGGTCGTTACAAAGGTGTTGATGATGTTCACGAAAATTGGCAAGAAGCATCCTGAGCTTCAGAAGCCGCTACAGAAGCAAATGCAACTCTCACCAAACCTCCATACCTATAAGCTTTTTGTCGAGCACTACTCGGTCAAAATTGGAGACTTGGCCAAGGTAGCACAATACCTTGACGAGATGAAGTTTCTCAAGATTCCTATTCATGCAACAATCTTTCTGTCCCTTTTCAAGGGTTTCTACTCTCACGGCGGCTTCACCAGCTCAGAGTGGAGCGAGCAGCGCCTGGAAGGAGTGTTAAAAGCAATGTACCAGGCAAGAGACGAGAGCATCAGAGGGTTTGCCATCGACAGATGGCTGGTCATTTGGGCTCTTCGGGCAGCAAAGAAGTGCTGCTCTGACGAAACCGTTGTCCAAGTGTACGATGAAATGGCGAAGCGCTGGGATATTCCGCTGGACCGACAACCGTTTATACAGTCCATGCTCCAGAGCATCCTTGATGGCGCGGATATGAAATCGTCGACGGGTCAATGGGAAGGCCCGTCGTATCGAAGATATAAGAAAGATGGAACGAGATTATGATGTAACAGTAAATTTGTACCACCATGTACTTCAGGATAGAATAATACCCCCGGGCTCTAGAGTTCTGTATATCAAAAGATCCGTTGGCCGGGATTTCTCATGAGCTGAAGATGATCACGGAGACGGAATTGCATATCACGAATGACCGATACAGCTGGTGGTCGAACAAATGAAATTTCGAATCAAGAGTCGAGAATGATTGATGTCTATTTCGGTTATGTACGTCGTATTCCACCTCCAGGCTTTCAATCAAACAACAAGCGCAATCCGCCAGCGACGAATTTACTGGGTCTTGTAGGTCTGGTAGACTGCGCTGCGAGTTAGTATCCGGGTCGAAAATCGGGAGACGTCGGGAGAGAAACCACGCACCAGCAATGCCGAAGGGGGCGAAGAAACCGGTGGCCATGAAGGTCCAGTATCCGAGGCCGAACCACTTGCTGTGAGGGTTGAAGGGAAGGTTGCTGTAGGCGCCCTCAGGGTAGTGGTAAGGCGAGGACATGCGAGCGCGGGTGGTCTGGAAACCTCGCTTGGTGACCAGAGAGGTCGTGGTACGGGTAGCGGCGCGGGAGAGCATCTGCGGGAGCGATTAAGTGTCAATTCGGTTCACGATAGTTGGTAGAGCAATGCCGAGTCGCTCAATGGCTTGACTGTGGACGCACCTTGACGTTGAGGAGTGGAGATGGCGGGATGGAAGCTTGGGGGATGTGTCAGTGGTGATGGCATCCGAGGTCAGAGATGGTGGTCTGAGGTTTGGGAGCAAAACGCTTAGCAGATCACGTGCACGGGAACTTTGCTGAGAAGCACTTGGCTGATTGGATCGTAAGGTTAGAGGTCCGTGACGTCGGTTCTAACCGCTTGAGTTACCTTGCTTCGGCCTTTCACCGCCTGCAGCTCGTTCGCCAGGGGATTTTTTTCTGCCGCGCAACCCACTTTCCAGTCAACCAACTTTTTTAATCGCCCAGGCCCGTGTTGGGACTATCGATCGATTCCTTGTGTTGTATAGGACGACAAGCTGAAGTCCAGTTTTCAACAAAGGTTTGTCCTGCGCACACGTTAAGGCAACATCTTGTTTTTTTTTTTAAGGCACTTCCTTTGAATTTTCCTATAGTGCGACACTGGAACCATATTCGTTAGCCAGCTATTCACGATCTCGATCACTTTTTCCTGCAATTAGCGATCCGGCCCCGATCGCGGGTAGAACATCGCTAATATGGATGAGATGTTTGATGTGTTTGAGGGCAAGGTGGAGGCTCCGAGCGCGAGCGAAGACGAGAATGTGTCCCAGAAGAATCGCAAGGGCGACAAGACGAAAAAGAGAAAGGCCAACGCGATAAATGGCGAGAACGGCAACGCGGCAAAGACTGAAGATGTCGACATGGATAAGGACGACAACACCGAGACATCCAAGGATGAGGGCTCTTCCGACGACGAGTCTTCTTTGGAGAGCGCCAGCCAGCAGGATACCAAGCGGAGGAAGAAGGAGGACGGTGTTGGTCCCGTCATGACAGACACTTTCCAGACTGCTGAGTCAAGAGAGGTCGCCGCCGCAGCCACTTTCACAGAGCAAGATTCAGCTCTTGTATTGTCGCACAACATTCAGCATCAGGTTGCCCTGCCTCCGGATCTGGATTACGAATACGTCCCTCTTTCCGAGCACAGGGCCCCCGAGCAGCCGGCGCGAACATGGAACTTCAAGCTCGACCCTTTCCAGAGTCTTTCCGTGGCGTCGATTGAGCGAGAGGAGAGTGTGCTTGTTTCCGCGCATACTTCTGCCGGAAAGACTGTTGTCGCCGAGTATGCTGTCGCGCAATGTCTGAAGCGCAACCAGAGGGTTATCTACACAAGTCCCATCAAAGCTTTAAGTAATCAGAAGTACCGAGATTTCGAGGCCATTTTTGGAGATGTTGGCCTTATGACTGGTGATGTTACCATCAACCCCACAGCAAGTTGCCTGGTTATGACCACTGAGATTCTGCGATCTATGTTGTATCGAGGTTCCGAGATTATGCGAGAAGTTGCTTGGGTGGTTTTTGACGAGATTCACTACATGCGAGACAAGATAAGAGGTGTTGTCTGGGAGGAGACCATTATCATGCTTCCCGACAAGGTCCGATACGTCTTCCTTTCTGCCACCATTCCCAACGCTTTCCAGTTCGCCGAGTGGATTGCCAAGATCCATCATCAGGCCTGTCACGTCGTCTACACCGATTTCCGACCGACTCCTCTCCAGAACTACTTCTTCCCTGCCGGTGGTACTGGCGCTAGACTCATCGTCGATGAGAAGAGCAACTTCAACGAGCAGAACTTCAACAAGGTTATGCAAGAGGTTGAAGAGAAGAAGGGCGCAGACCCCAACGATCCCACCGCTCGACAGAAAGGAAGGGGCAAGAACAAGAAGACTAACAAGGGAGGTGCTGACAATGGCTCGGATATTGCCAAGATCATCCGAATGACCATCAAGAAGAAGTTCAACCCAGTCATTGTCTTCAACTTCAGCAAGCGAGAGTGTGAGGACTTGGCCATGAATATTTCTTCGCTCAGCTTCAATGACGATTCCGAGAAGGCCATGGTTCGCAAGGTCTTCAGCAGCGCCATTGAGAGCTTGTCAGAGCAGGACAGGGAACTTCCTCAAATCATCAACTTACTGCCTCTGCTGGAGAGGGGTATTGGTGTGCATCACTCTGGCCTGCTGCCCATTCTCAAGGAGACGATCGAGATCCTCTTCCAGGAGTCTCTCATCAAGGTCCTCTTTGCGACTGAGACCTTTTCTATCGGTCTCAACATGCCTGCCAAGACTGTTGTTTTCACTCAAGTTACCAAGTGGGATGGTGTAAAGAGACGTCCCCTCACCTCATCCGAGTACATTCAAATGGCTGGACGTGCCGGACGTCGTGGTCTCGATGCCCGTGGTATTGTTATTATGATGATCGACGATAAACTTGAGCCTGATACCGCCAAGGAGATTGTCACTGGACACCAAGATCGACTTAACTCAGCTTTCTACCTCGGCTACAACATGATTCTGAACCTTCTGCGTATCGAAGCCATCTCACCCGAGTTCATGCTGGAGCGATGCTTCCATCAGTTCCAGAACGCGGCTAGCGTCCCGTCCTTGGAGAAGGAGTTGATGTCATTGCAACAGGAGCGTGACAGCACCAGTATTGCTGACGAGGCCACGGTCAAGGATTACTACCAGATTCGACAGCAGCTCAGCGCTTACACCAAGGACATGCGAACCGTTATTCAGCATCCCAACTACAGCATTTCCTACCTCCAGCCAGGCCGTCTGGTTCAGATCTACAACCCCAAGGACGAGAATGAGACTATTGCAGGAAATGGCACCGACTTTGGTTGGGGTGTTATTGTCAACCAAACTCCTCGTCGTGCCCCCAAGTTGAATGAGCCCGAATACATTCCTCAGGAAGCTCACGTCATTGATGTTCTTCTTCCTATCTCAAGGTCAAGTGCCGATTTCTTCCCCGGCCACCCCGCCGAGGAGATGCCTCCTGGTCTCAAGCCCTTCAGCGACGACGACGACATCAAGTTTGCAATTGTACCATGCCTTTTGACTTGTATCAAGGCGATCAGCCAGATCCGACTCTTCCTACCCAAGGAGGGCTTGAGGTCAGACGGCGAAAAGGAGACGCTGACTAAGTCTCTTATGGAGGTCAAGCGCCGTTTCCCTGACGGTCTGCCTGTTTTGGACCCTATTGAGAACATGGAGATTACAGACGAGTCGTTCAAGAAGCTTCTACGAAAGATTGAGGTGCTTGAGTCCCGACTTTTGGCTAACCCTCTGCATCTCTCCCCTCTTCTCCCTTCGCTATGGGATCAGTACCACGCCAAGGTCAAGCTCACTGAGAAGGTCAAGGAGACAAAGAAGTCTATCGCCAAGGCCTACAGCATCGCCCAAATGGATGAGCTCAAGTCTCGTAAGCGTGTTCTGCGTCGTCTCGGGTTCATCAACGATGCCGAAGTTGTTCAGCTCAAGGCCCGTGTCGCCTGCGAGATTTCCTCCACCGAAGGCCACGAATTGCTTCTCTCCGAGTTGCTGTTCGACCGATTCTTCAACGAGCTAAGCCCCGAGATGTGTGCCGCTGTCGTGAGCTGCTTCATTTTTGACGAGAAGGTCGAGACCACCGCGCTCAAGGAGGAGTTGTCAAAGCCCTACCGTGAGATTCAGGCCAAGGCCAGAATTATTGCAAAGGTCAGCCAGGAGTGCAAGCTCGAAGTCAATGAGGAGGAGTACGTGCAGAAGCTCAAGTGGCAGCTGATGGAGACGGTCTACGCATGGGCTCATGGACGTCCATTTATCGAGATTTGGTAAGTTTCCAGCCCACCCTTTTAACAAAATCATTACTAATAAGCCCCAGCAAAATGACAAAGGTCTATGAAGGCTCATTGATTCGTCTCTTCCGTCGTCTGGAAGAACTCCTACGACAATTAGGACAGGCCGCCAATGTCATGGGCAACGAGGAATTGACCAAGAAGTTCGAGGAGAGTCTGTCCAAGATCCGCAGGGACATTGTGGCCGCCCAGAGTCTGTACCTATAAAGCCTTTTTGGCCACAAAGCTAGACTGCCATGAGCAGTCCACTAAAAGGGGGATGTTATGTATTTTTTGCTATACCATTACTGGCTAGGGAGTTTGGCGCGTCGGGAAAAGATGTAGTATCTTGTGATCGGGGTGTCAAGTTTCGGTTCCTATAATGGTAGATGGAACCAGCGCAAGCCCAGTACTCCTGTAATTTGATAGAACATTGTATGTAGAGTGCTGCTTGTAAAAGGAATAACGCCGCGCACCCCATCCTTACTCCTATTTGTCATGCTTTTTGCATGGTTTATCAAACCCATTCAACTCCAAGTCCATAAACGCCAATCGCAAATAGTACTGCGAAAGCGATGCCCGAGTTCCAGAAGCTGCACTAAGGCCTGTCTCCTGACAACTCCATTATGAAGCCAATACAGAGACTTAAGACAACACCGAAGCCGACGAAAATCTGCCATCTCCTGCTCCAGATTCCGTCCTGGCGCATCAGCCATGCTAGACTTCCGAGCGGGAAGAAGAACCCGACTATCAAGGCCTTGAATAATATATCCAGCACAGATGCCATGCCTGCGTTTTCGTCCTCCAAAGGATTGGACCCAGACGGGATGCCGTCGGAATTGTTGTCGATCCACGCATCTTCCATGTTGCGTAAGGTATCAGGCGAGGGCATAGCATCTGGTGTAAATCGTGCTGTGTGTATAGAGGTAAACTGTGTTCTGAGTGTCGCAATTTCAGAAGGCGAAAATCCCGACTGTAGTAGTCGATCGAATCCTCTTGGGCGTGGTCTTGTTGATATTGCAGGTTTGGAACCATCGCCGGTCGCATCCTTGGGCGGTTTAGACGCTTCCTCCTCTTCCTTCTTCAACTCCTCGCTAGTTAATTCATCGCCAATGGAGCAGTTAACATAGACTCGCGAGGTATCTGCGCCCTCGACAGCCTTCCCCTTTCCTTTGGGATCTTCGTTGTCGCGAGATGGAGGGGGATGTGGTTTGAGGACAGAGCCCAGAGCTGAAGCATCTGGAAGCAGACGACCTTGATGGATTAGACGTAGACGGCTGCGGGATGATAGCCTTGTACGAAGAATATGTTTGAGGGCAAGGATGGTGGTTGTCTGGGGAGAGGAGATGTCGAGCTCAACGTCTGGTTGAGAAGTCGAGAAGCGGATGGTGAGATGGAGGGGAGGAGGGAGAGGATGTGAAGATGATGCTTGGTAAGTCATGATGGCAGCATTATTTGTGAAGACAAAGAACTGCAAGCAATCAAATGATGCAAGACAATTGATGGGAAGACGAAGTTTGTTGCAGTAGTAAAACAGTTTATTACGCAGGATGCTGTGACATGTAAAGATGAAGTTAATGGAAGCTGGGGTGGTATTATTATCCTACCTTCCATAGTCTTTGGTGACGTGACCTCCACTTGGCGACCTTCTGGAAGGATGCTCGACAGGGGTCTTCAGCACTGCAAGCCCCGCCGCAAGGGCCCATGAGCCTCTAAAAGTCCTACCGCCCGGCAGAAACAACAAAAGATGGGCTAAACTTGGAATAAACAACGGGCATCATTCTTGATTTTTGATGTTCATCAACAACCTACGTGCTCTTACTTAAATTTCTTCCACGCCTAAAGATAAATTACCGAATCTCGTCTTCTTGAAAAAGGCGATGGTTGTGGCATAATGCCGCGTCTGCGAGGGACCAAATATTTGACCTGCTTTTATTGCGGCAAGCGGTCCAATACCAAATATGACGGCATCACACGCCAGTTTCTATGCTTATCATGCGATGCGACAAATTACCTCGATGAAGTATGAGCAACTAACTCACTTTCTGGTTCATCTGCTAACATACATAGAATGGAGAGATTACGGATCCCCCAGTAGCTACCGAGCGTGAAGCTCCCGCAACGCAATACGCCGTCTCCCGACAGTCACCTCCCTCCTCTCCCAGAGATAGCATCTTTTGTGCGACGTGTCTCAAGAACCAGCGCCTCTTTACTTCATCTCTTGCACAGTATCTGCCCGACGACCCAAACCATCCAGAATATGACGAGCTCGAGCGCAATTACTACCGATATCGAAAGGGGTTAGAGGAGCGATATCCTCAAGTTTGTGACGAATGCGCCGAGAGGGTCGATGGCCAGATTCGAAGGGCAGGGTATACAGCCAAGACGGACCATCTCCGGCGTATGATGGAGAAGAGCAGAGGAAGAAAAAATGGCCCTGAAAAGACCGGTGCTCTGGACTGGGTTGACAGTTTGGGCAAGGGATTGTGGTGGGGAGGATTGGCGATGCAAATGCTCTGGCATCTTAAAACAGTCACTTTTGTGCTCGAACATCAGGACGTGGGGATGTATGATCCGGATGATACAAGTTGGTCGACGCTAGCTGTGACTGGACTTTCTCGGGTTGTGGCATTCTTTCCGCCGGCGGATACTCTGATTAATAGTGCGGTTGTGGCGAGCATACTATCGGCGTGGTGGAATCCTCAGTTTGTGCAGGTCACTCGTGGCTTTTCAAAACATTTACTGGGGTTTACGCAGTGGTACTCTTTCCAGGTGCTGATTGTCTTCTTTCGCTTCCTGTTTCGTCGGGTTCTTGAGATGGATGGTGGCCAGGCGAAGTCACGGAATGCTCAACTTAGCGCGCACTTGGTTATGTCAGTTGTTATGGTCATGGTGAGTTGTTCTGCAGGAGTGGGAGAAGTGTGCTAACACGATCAGATATACTCGTCCGCAAGAAGATCTATCAAGGTCGACACCACACCCCTTTTCGGCACCTCCAACACGACATTCTCGCCGAAGCAGCCTAAGATCACTCGAAAGAAGAGAGAAGAGCCAAAGACGTTTTCGGATTTGTTGAATGAAGCTTTGGACTCTCCTACGCTGGCACCTCAGACCGATCGGTTCACTCAACCGGTCCCTAAGTCGTTGTCGCCGCAACCATTCTTAGCCAGTAATCCTGTAAGGATCCCAGAGAGCCCCCGTACCCAATTTAGCGGCCTCAACATCACTCCACAAAAGACTCAGGAAGTCGGGTATTCGGACGAGATGGACTGGACACCGACTGGGTCACAGTCTCAGCCCCAGTCACAATATCGAGCTTTCCAGGATGCACCCATCTCGAACGGACCAAGGAGACCTTTCGGCCAGGCGCCTGTGAGCACAGAACAGAGTCCCTTTTGGTACAAAGTTCCTGCAGCACCAACGAATCCATCCCAGCGTCTAAGAAACCCACCCAATGCGCCTATTTTGAGGAGCAAGCCAACAGAACAGGAGAGCATCTTCTTCCGAGGCGCGGCCAGGAAGAAGGATGCGGATGAAAGCGACGAGCGTGAAGTCTCATTTAAGCCACCAAGTTTCTTTGCGCCTCAAGAAAGTAACGACGAGACCAATGGTCTGGCAGATCTCTTAAGTCAGAGTTTCACCCTGGGCAAGGAGCATGATTCACCAGTCAAATCCTCGACAGGCCGCTCGTCTGGAAGGCCTTCTAGCAGTCGTGCTTCCCCTGGTTCACCCCAACTGAAAAACCTTGGCGTGGAATTTGTGACTTTGGCTGTGCTGCTGGCCCTATGGGGTTTCACTGCTGCGTTTTCCATGCCCTTTGGCCGAGAGATTCAGCTAGCTTTGCTATCTGCAGCAGGTACTATCGCCTTACGAGTAACAGGCGAGGCAAGTCGAGAAAAGAAACATGAACAAGCTCCCACCGCGGCTATATACATCAGCTCAGCGTTGAGTGTATTCGAGTTGGCTGCAGTCTGCGGGCTTGGATGGGAGGTCTGGCAAGGGAACGCAAATGCCGGCAAGTACGGTATTGGGGTGTTGACAGCCATGATTGGGCACCAAGTTTGGAGTAGTTCGATTTGAGTTTTGTGCATAGGTAACTAGACAGAGTGGGAATGTCGTTTTAGTGATATATCATACAGGCGTTGGATGGGCAATGAAGTATTGCATGATCATGATAGCTGGTTGGAATGAGAGGAAGCATGACGGGATACTAATGAATTTATCAGAGGCTTGCATATATGCTTTTGTGTGTTATGTCGTTTTTGGCATTGAGACTTCGTCGTTCTTTGATCTTGAACCAGTTGTGCGTGTTGTGGAACATCTTTCAAGACCCTACTTATATGTATTCATTATGTGTTTCTTAGCTACGTGAAGGTGAAAGCACTTCTTCCATGGTCTAATCACTGCCAAGCTTCGCCCCAAGCATAAAGATATCATTTATTCACAAGTTTATTGCATTTATTAGTTCTCTGCTGCGTTCTGCCTGTGGGACGTTCTTTCATGTGCCATTCTATCCTCTCACCATATCATCTTAGCCCTAACCCTCAAATGGCGTCTCATAAGGCTGCTCAGCCTGGGGCGTGATGCGAGCAAGATGCCTCCGCTGACCAGAGTGCCAGTCAAGAATAGCAGTGTGCTGCACCGTTCTATTATCACAACCCACAACAGTCTTTCCTCGCACTGGACGCTTCCTTCTTGAGGCCGACGATGCTTCGTGTGACTCGTGATTGTGTCAGGTTTGTTCTGATGCTTTTGAATGGTGCGACTTACACTGAGGATTGACGTAGAGGGACTTCTCGCCGGTGACGGGATGTGTTCGAATAATAGGATGTTTGTTAACAACAGGTTCACGACGTTGAACACCGTCCTTCTTAGCAATGGCGTTGATCTGCTCAATGCCGGAGTGTGTAGCCTTGAGGTCATGCAGCAGCTTCTGGAAAGTAGGGGATAGACGGTTGTAAGCCTCAACAGTGTTGGCGAACAAGGTCCGTAGTGAGAGATGGGAATGCTTTGACTAATTCCATAGTCAGCGACGCCCTCAAAAGATCAGCACCATATCATGGCACTCGCGAAAACTCCATAAGTAGATAGTATAGCTATCTGCCATCTTGTCGTTAAATGATCATAGACTCACCAATCTCACGATCTTGCAAGCAGTGGAGTCAGCTCACGATTCCATACACAACCAGCGTAAATGGTTTAGTGGTAAAATTCTCCGTTGCCATTCGAGCAGCGTCGGGGAGCCCAGAGTTCGATTCTCTGTTTACGCAGTATCTTTTGCCCCACAAGAGTAGTAATGTTGTGTCTTTGCCTCGCGTGTTCACCACGTTAATCGTTTGTGGACCTGGTGTTGAAGACCCGCGTTGTCCTGCTCGAATGCATCGTCACTGAACCTTCGTCAACCGATTTCCACCACAAGAAGCTAGACTCGGCAGTACCATAAAGTCAGAAGAGACATTTGGAATAAGCGATCAGCTTTCAACGGCCATCACTTCGTCATCAGACCCGTCCCGGGGTAGACTATCCTGACAATCGGGGTTGAGACAAGAGCCCTCGGGCTAGAAAGAAAAGAAGCTTTGCAGGCTCGTAGCAGACGCCGGATACGTCCTGGGTCCGGGGATGGCGATGGGAGACTACATTCCAAAGTCGCTGGGCCAACTGTTGTCTATTGGCTTAGCATTGGCTTACACAGATTATTGGTCCCGTATACTCGGATAGAACACGGATAGAACACGCCACAGAGACGCCTTTGGTTGTACCAAGCATGTGTCTTGATTGTTGAAGATACGGCGATGTCTCAGTTGAACCACGTTGAAGTGTTGAGACACTCCCTCAAGACTGTCCTAGAGACTCAGCACAAGTTTATCAATCCACGTATCGCCAAGCAGTATACTACCTCTTATCAGGATATCTCTGGTGTCAAATATCCTTCAGTGAGCTCCCTCCCCCAATGCATTGTCACCTCTGCTGCATCGAGTTTAGTCCAGGAACGACTGGAATTTTGCCACGGCCACTATCGCAAAGGTACACGCATCTAGAGCCTCGATCGCCCGAACTTACATCTTTAACCCGCGAAATGGGTTGGCTCTGGCTCGAGCAGTCAATTTACCGTTCACAGGGTATAAGATGGTGGGATCATCCCGTTTGCGGGTTGGATGTCCCAGTCTTTCTTTAACCATCAACGAACGGCCTTGAAATTTCCTCTTTCGTTTTTTGATCTTTTTGATCATTTCCACTCTCTTAAAACCAGAACCTTACCTGAGGGTATACATATACACAATGAAGGCATCTGTCGTCCTGTCCGTCCTGGCGTGCGCCGTCTCAACCACAGCCACAAACATTCACCGCAGAGCGGACAGCCTCCTCCCCGCCGCCGGTGTTCCCAAAGGCGGATATAACTCCTATGGAGGAAACTATGATCACCCCGATACCAACAAGTGGCAGCCTGTGGGCCAGAAGCCTGCTTCCGACTCGTCCGCCAGCAGCTCCGGTTCTAGTAGCAATGACAACACCAAGACCACCAAGACGGCTATCAAGTCTACACAGCCTGTTAAGTGCATCTCCAGGAGCAAGCTTGAATCTCTAGTCAACAAGTACGTGGCTACTTTTTCGGGCATCACCGATGGCGGAGCCCTGGCGAGGACTATCTTTGAAGAGGATGTCAAATTCTACTCCCAGTCTGTCTGGTGGACTTCCTCATCCAAGAAGATCAACATGTATGCCAAGGTAAGCAGATCTTCATCGCCACATTGACCTATAACGCTGACACTCCTCAGAACGACGACTTTCCCCCCGTCTTCAAGAACCGACAGGAGCTTATCGACGGCAACATTGAAAAGACCAACGACCCCAGCGCCTTCATCAAGGGACCCGTCGCCTACGGCTGCAACACCTTCACCTTTTACTGGAAGGGCGACATGGACGTTGCCGGGGGAACCCCTCGCGGCCGCGCCAACGGTATTGACATGGTCTTCCTGACCGCCGCGACTGGCAAGATCCACAAGGCCTTCTCTGAGTACAACACCCTCAACCAGGTCTACAACTGGGGCGCCCACATCACCTGGTCCAAGGACGACGTCTGCTGTGATTGCCCCGTGGTGTTTGACCCCAAATGCAAGTGCAAGAAGTAAGCGGCTGAGGTGGTGTTCTAGTGCTGTAGCGAGGAAAAGGAGTTGGAGGATTTGCTATTGGGATTGGGCTGTGGGTGTACTTGGATAGGCGTTGAGTGCATATTTACAATCTTTATCCGCGTACCCCGACAAAGAGTGTGACAGACCGACAGTGATGCTAAGTCTAGTATATTAGATGCTCTCCAACTAAAGACGACTCGATAGCCTAGGCTCATGGTCCAAAAAGTCGTTGATAAGCTTAGAAAACTGGTCCGCATACTGCCACAGGAAGCCGTGTCCGGAATCCGGGTATAAATGCAGCTGAGCCTGAGCATTCCTCAGTTTCTTCCAAATCACGTAACTGTTCTCCGTCGGCAGCAGAAGGTCCTCGCTCCCTAGCTTCGCGTCAGTATTTAATGCCACAGTCCCGCGTCCAACTCACCATTTGCAATCAGAACCGGCATGCGTAGCTCCTCGAGGCGGTCATAAGACGCATCCTTGGCCTGCTTTGGGTCCATGAACTTGGCAAAAGCAATTGCCTGTCGGTGCGAGTTGGCAGGGTCAACGTGATCACTCCTGTCCTTCCTCGCGCCCGCGATTCTTTTCCACGCTGCCTCGCCTGCGACTCTGCTTTTCTCTGAAGTATTAAACATACCCGCCAAGAAAGCTTCCTTCTGCTCCTCTTCTGTCTTCGCAGCCTTGAGGCGAACGAAGGATTCTAGAGAAGGTGCAGGTACTGTGCCCTCGCCAGTGCTGGGCATGGTCCCACAGAGAATAAGACGACGGACTAGACCTTGTCCGTTGAGAGCGACGAGCTGCGCGACACATCCGCCCATGGAGAAACCGAGTACATCAGTCTTGCTGACACCAATTGCACGTAGGACGTTGATGTAGTGCTGCGCCCACTGGGCGAATTGCTTGGGGACTTCGCCTCCGGAGCGGCCTACGCCGGCATTGTCGATTGTGATGACGGGGCGTTTAGCCGCGACAGGGTTGATAAGTGCTGGATCCCAGTGGTCCATTGTTCCCCTGGCATAGTCAGTCTACGTGTGAATTGCGCAGTAGTGAGAAGGCACTCGCCTGAAGTGCATCAGCAGCGTGAGAGGCACGCCATGTTCTGAGCCGAATCGGCGGTAGGCGAACTTGATGCCATCTACAGTAACGAACTGGTCTTGAGCAGCTTCGTAAGTCGTCATCTCGTATATTTCTACAAGTAGGAAATCATGATGGAACACTCAGGTTTGGTGAATTAAGTATCAATAGGTTGATATATCTGGCAATGCCGAGGTTCATTAGCCGTTGATGCCAGCCAATGCGGGGAACCTTGTTTCACAAGTTCATTAAAAGCAATTTCCATTATTTTACCAAGTCCATCGAGTGAGCAGGCAGGGGGATTGGAATAAAATCTCTATGAGACTATGACTATATATTAGTATACATATGCTTTAATGAAATTTATTCTATTGATCTTAGTACCATTTTAAGTGGCTCAAGCTATCTTGAAGTACTATGCCTCTGTTCTCACAATATCCTACCATTATAAGTTTCTTGATATATATACTATAATATACGGGTTTTACTTCCACTCACCTGACAGGTGAGTTCCATCATTTTCTCAACTTCTGACATTCAATCATCCCCATCCCCTGACACAACTGTAGATGGCAAAGCTGCCTGCTGCTAGGCACGGAGGGCGGTGGACAGCACAGTAAGGTGAGACAGCAAGCCCGGTCGTCAGAAAGTCCGTGGCCTGCCTGAAGCAGGTCTCTCGTGGTAGATTGGCCGAGTGTGTTTCCGTGCAAACGTGGGCTGGGTTGCACCGACGCCAGTTGCATCGGTGGGAGGCTTCTGTTGTACGGCTCAGAAGTCCTTGTAGTCCATCACGGGAATGCTCGACAAGGATATAGGGCCTCGATGCCAAAACTGATCGTGTTCTTCTGTGCGGCGTATGCTACAGATGACTTTCGTCGTGTAATTGTATTGGACCCTTGACCGTTGAGCGCGTTCGGTAGCTAAAACGCGGTTAGCTGCGTGCGTATACTCAAGTTGCATGTCATGATTCATGGCATGGTTTCGTTGTACTATGATTGCGTTAGGCGTTTGTCCCCTGGTGTCGCCTTTCAAAAACAAGAGCGAGAAAACTGCCCGATTCGTCATCAGGAAATGGAATGCGAGGTGTGAGCAAGGTGCGAATACAATAAAGACTTTGCATGAAGGGTGTCTTGCGGGATGTCTGTTTACTCTGTGTGGCGCGTGGTCACTGGGAGAAATTTGAACTGCTCCATTGGAATAAAATTATATCAAGCTATTAAATATTTCTCTCGTTGAGATTTGTACGTCGTTCGTCAGAACGGCATAGTGCGTGGTGCAGTAGTATTCTGTCCAGGTTCCAATATCAACGTCCACCATCCCTTAACTTTCAGCGTCGAGTCCAGTTTAGAAGAGAGACTTGATCCACTCAGTAGCTCTCTTGTAACTACCATAGGTTGAGTATTTGCTGTAGCTGTAACTTCCTTAAACAAAGTCAGTAATTAAACTCGTAGCACAGTTAAGGATCTCTCACCGTAGCTCGTGTACTTTGTCACAGCTGGCTTGGGAGCAGGCTTGTTCTTGTAACTGCCGTAATTTGGGTACGATTTCAGTCCCTCACCGGCTCCGCCATAGGAGCCGTAACCTGGTACTGCCTCAGGAGCTGCTTCAGCAACTGGAACCGGGGCCGGAGCGGCGATGGCACCCGCAGCGAGAGTGAGAACAGTGAGAGCGGAGAACTTCATTTCGATGTCTGAAGATGGACAGAACGACTGGAATCTGAAGAGACAAGGGAAGATGTGAGTATTGAGCTGTGGAGACTGAGGAAGGTGTTGAGGGAAGGCTGGTGAAGAAAACGTCTTCTCGGGACGGGAGCCCTGGCTTTATGGACGAGGGTCGACGCTTCACGGATGCATAGAAAGTTCCTCATGGTCATCTTGACGAACCTTACTTTGCAGAATCGAACGAGCCTGAGTGCTCCCAAGTCTCAGCGTTGAAGCCCCCTCTCCAGATGCAGGCTCATCACACAAGGCTTCGGCGATGGCGTCGGATACTGCGGCATGAACAGTTCAGCAAACTGGCTTTCACTAACACTTGTGAAGCCTAGGTAGCAAGATCCACCTCGTATTAAGCCCATCGTCTGCCTGCCAAGACTCAAGTCAGGCTGAGATGAGAGAGCGATAAAGAGAGTGAGAGTAGGAGCAAGTGGAGGGGATCGCCATCCGGATACGGCCCTCCATTGGTCTCCTCGAGGCTGGGAAGGTCTAATTCTTCCTCCCACGGCACATTTGGGAACCCTTGGCATCGTTTCCCATCTCTAGCTCTGGTTCAGCGTGGCTGGCTGGGTCTTGTCTAGCTTCACCAGCGAAGCAAGCCGGGGAAGCTCTGGATGATGCCTCGTCTAAGTCTCGCAGGTAAAGGTTGCCCAGCTGGAGACCAGCAAATTTCCTCTTTGGGATCAGCCATGATCTGGAGGGGTGCGACCATCGGTCAGCGTAACGTAGCTAACGCACGTCAAAGACTTGATTGCGGGGGCGGCGGGCATTCTTAAGACGTAAATAGCACAGTAAAGTCTATCTACCGTGTCAGACGCGCACAAGATCGATTTTCGGTTGGTCAGATGGGGATTCCATGATGTAGTTGTTGACAGGCGGGAATTACCCTGGACTGATCTGAACCCATACGATGCGATCTGCCGATCGAATAACAGATCAACCATTTCAATGCCGTCCATGTAACTGCCCAATAGATCTTCAAGGCTAGAGATCGACATCGTATAAATCACCACCACCTCAATTGCCAGCAACGTTTGCCAGCCCCGCAAGCCTCATTCTGCTTTCCATTCCCATCGCGTCTTGGCTGCCACTGTGGCTCTGGGATGAGCGATGCTGTTGGCTGCATCTCCCGCCTCGCAAGGCGCACATCAGCCTCGCAACTTGATGGCCTTGGTTTCGAAAAGTTTCAACCGTCTAGCTTCGTGACCAAGGGAACAAGAAGCTTCGCTGATCTGCGTTAGAGCCATCCTGATCGCATGCGGAGGCACAGTTCCAGCCCTGTCTGAACTCGTCTCAGCCTTTCTTTTCGAGCGCCGCCATGCAACCTCACAATGTGCGCTACGTCGATGCAGGCGTGATCGCTTCTTTTGGGGTGCAAGTGATTGGTGCCCGCCTCATGTATCTTGTCTGTTGGCTGTGCCAAGACTACCAAATCACGAGTGTGTCTGCCTCTACAGCGAGAGAGCCTCTAGTCGGAGCTATCAAAAGCCTCGCTCTGCAAGTCAATGTCTAGGCTCTAGACCTTCGTGATGAATGTGATATCGCGGGATTGCCTCATCGGGCAAACTGAGAGTTTGGTAGCTTGCCTCGGCGGAAGCGGCAGTTGAACTTGGGTTGGCAGCTGCTCACGATCTCATCATGTTAAGGGTTTTGAGAGTTCCCGTTCTAATTTTATCCGATAATCCCACAGGTTTTCTGAACTCTTTCCTTCTACTGTTACTGGCGCTGGCTTTCTACCTACTTTTCTTCACGACTTGCGTGTTAAGCACAACTTATTCCTTCGATTGACTCTTTTCTCTCGCAATCCACATCTCTCCACCATCGCAAATATGCCTCCCAAACGTGAACAAGAGTCTGCCCTCTTGAACCCTCATATCGAAGGTCAGGAAGACACGGATGAAGAATCAGAGTCCTTCCACTACGTCCC
The DNA here is from genome assembly GCA_012977755.1 of Fusarium nurragi. Taxonomy (NCBI): domain Eukaryota; kingdom Fungi; phylum Ascomycota; class Sordariomycetes; order Hypocreales; family Nectriaceae; genus Fusarium; species Fusarium nurragi. The sequence continues at coordinate 23,898 of JAALXI010000296.1, read as the reverse complement.
TCCTCGAAGGCGGCGTTGCTCGGTATGCAGATATGCTGGAAGGATCTTCTCTCTCCTCTTCATTATCTGCATCTCGGCTACTTTTGGTGCTTGGATCTCGATGGCATATATTGAGATTGACCAAACATGTGCTATACACACGACAAAGTGGTGTAAGTTACATATAGCCTCCACCTCACGACCACAACTCTGACCTACTTGTCTTAAGCACCGCTCCTCAAAGCCGTCCAGATAAAGTACCGCGAACAACACTTCGATGGACATTTTATGGACGAAAACGACTTTCGCAAGAATGCTTCTGCTGAAGTCGATAAAGCATGGGAATCACTAGGAGTTGACTGTATGCGTCCCTCCTTTCAATCAGTCTTGTTGCACCACTAACCAATCCTAAATAGACCGACCTGGTGTCATTTCATACAAGGATGGAATTGCCAGTGGCCTCACTGACGCCCATGTTCAAGTAAATCCTAAACATGGTGGCGGTTTTCTCGTCAATGTTGAGGGCATGCATCACCTCCACTGTCTGGTATGAACCCACAAGCAAAAACTTCAAAACCACATTTTCTGACTGCTGTTTAGAACATGATCCGCAAGAGCTTGTACTTCAATTATGATCACTACAAGGCTCTTGGTGGGCATGCCTTCAAGAACGATGGCGAAGTCTTTCGTCTGCACCTCAGTAAGCCATGCACACTATTCATCCGGTCGAGCCCAATACTGACTACCATAGCACATTGTCTTGACACTATTCGCCAAGTCCTCATGTGTAACGTCGATACTGGCGTCCTTGGTCAAGTGTGGTATAACAAGGAAGACCCTAGTGCGTTCCCCGACTTCAACACCAAGCACACTTGCAAGAACTACGATGATGTGAGGGAGTGGGCAAAGACGTTACAGGTAAGAGTAATCCCACCTGAAGCTCGAGGCGATATGCTGATGTTTTGTCACGCCAGGCTCCTCCTGCTGGGACAGTACCTGAAGACTTCCTTGCCACTCCAAAATTGGACGACGTTCTTGAGTATACTCCATAAAGATAGATGCGCAATCATGAAAGTCGTATTCGATAGTTTCGGGCTTGTTCTCAAAGTTGATGGTTCTTTCTCATTGAGGTATCTGCACATGTATCTCGCACATATACCGAGTAGGCTCAGACTCAGAGCCACCGATATTGCAATACCTTCCATCATATACAATACTCACTTGGACACATGCACTGTGATGTAACATCTGCTCTCTAAAACTATACACTCTTTCCCTTGAGTTTCAATAACAGAATCTCATGAATTTACGCCTTGTACCCAAGTACAAGTCAGGTAGTTCCCCTAGCCAACATGTACATCGCTGGGAATGCTACTGCATACTTTTAGGCCTTCTGCATCCGGATGGGAAACATTCGAAGCGTGGAATTCCGTTTCAGCTTTCATCTTGGGAAAATGCCTTATCAAGCCTCCGGACTGTTCTGGCCGGAAACGGGCCGTTGGTGTGGTGGTTGAGTCTACATTCCAGTTCAAGGCGGATACGAACGCAAACCTAACGGCACTCACACGTATGAAAGTATCAAGAGTAATTTACTTCTTATTTATGTGGCAAGTCAGATAAAATGAGTGTCCAGCTAGCTTCCTCCGAGACCTTAAGGGAGTGTATCAGATGTCTATCTGTGCTGGGTCTAACATGCTAACTCATGCATACTGTCAGAAGCCCTGTGCCCCATTTAAGCCTTGGCCTGAGGAGCCTCAGCCTGAAGGCGATGGAAGCCGCCGGTGGCAGCAACATCCTTCTGCAGCTGAGCAATGCGCTTCTGGTCGCCGGTAGGGTCGCTAGACTCGCCAGAAAGGGCCCACTCCAGGTACGAGTTAGTGTAGTTAGGCTCGAAGCTTTCGTCAAGCACACCGAGACGCTTGCCGTACTTGGTGACCTTCTCCCAGTCACGCTTGACGTTCTTGAGGTCCTTGCTGAAGTAGGCAAAGCTGCGCTCGAAGATCTTGCGGTTGAGCTCGGTGCCCATGACGGGCTTGAAGTCGACGTACTCGGCCCAGGCCTTTTCAGGCTCGGCGAGGACAAAGTCGGTGGCCTTCTTTACGGCGCGGAGGAATGAGCGCACCTTTTCAGGGTTCTCGGCCAGGAAGGCCTCGTTTCCGATGTACAGGATGGTGCAGAAGCAGCAGCATCCGAGCTCGGCGAGTTCGTCAATACGAAGCATCTGGACATCATCCTTTGGACGGCCCTGGGCAGCGAGCCACTCCTCGAGCTCGACCATCTGGACGTTCTCAAGACCAATACCAGCATCGATCTCGCCCTTGATGATGGCCTTGGAGACATTCATGCCGCATCGCACAGCAGTATAGTCATCAGGGGTCATGCCATAGTGCGAGGTCAGCTCATCAATTTGGATCTTGCCAAACTCGCCGACATAGCCGATCCGCTTTCCCTTGAGGGTGCGGAAGTCGGTGGTGATGCCAGAGTCCTTGAGGTAGACAACACCAGTGAAGGGCTCATCTAGGAGACTACCAATGGACTGGACAGGGAATTTTCGAGCCTTGGCGGCCAGAGTGTGAATCATGGCCTTGAATCCAAGGTCAACCTTGCCAGAACCGATGATCTCGGTGACATCCTAGGACAGTCAACAGCTGCGTCACTATATCAAGCAGCAAGTACTTACACTGGGGTCATTGGGCTCAAGTAGAGCAACCTTGATTCCCTCCTCCTTGAAGTATCCCCTGGCCTGGGCCAGGTACAGCGGGGCGTGGTAGGGCGTAGCGTGCCTGATAGCCGTCAACTCAAGTTCTTATGCTAAAGTCTAGGTCAGTTGTACCAGTTGGTAAGGAAAGTGATCTTGTCAGTCGACATGTTGAAAGATCAAGTGGTGTTCTGCCAGGGTTAGTTCCCCGGTCACCCGGAACAGAGGAGGGGGTATCAAGAAGCATGTCCTTTCGCTGGTATTACCCAGATCAAGTTCGCCGGTATTTCTCAGATCAACTGTCCTGCTCTGCCCGTCCTCGAGCCCAATCCAAAGCCAAGAATCACCATGATATAGTGGTTACTTGGCCTATGATAGGAGCAAGAGGGGAGGTAGAGAGCATAGAGACAGCTGAACACCCGGATGCGTTCTTTTAAACGTTACCTTGATACATGGTAATAATTGCGAAGAGAGCCATAGCTCCTTGTCCGTGTGTTGTCACATCGTACCGAAATATATGTGGTTTAGTATGTTAAATAAAGGTCACTGAAGACAGAGATAGAGGATTGGAAGTTGAATGAGTTGAGGGAAGCGAACAAAGAAAGTCAGAGAGACACACGTCTTGATATAAGGATGCCTCGACAACCCCTCAGCGGGGTTGATACATCGCACTTATTAACCTCAACGTCATTGTGATGTGGGCATATGTGAGGAAAAGGAGTCTTATTGGTTGTTGGTTATCATTGATGAGGGAATATTGTAACAAATGGCTCGATTCTGGTAAAAGACTAATAAATCTTAGGGCCAATATCATGCATGTTGTTCACATGATATGACATTGAATTGAGGGTGATACACAAGAACGACAGTACAGGTTATTAGTCAAGACAAGCATTGGAGTAACTGAATGATTGACTGAGCTATTTGTATTCATACACATGAAGATGCTGGAAAAAGTTGTGTGTGTTCAGGGTAGGTGTTCAACAGGGTTAACCAAACCATCTGGTTGTTTGAAAGCAAACACATGTCGGATGCTCGGAATGACTAACAACAAGCTTCATGAGTTCATATCAAGATTTCGGTGAATAAAGTTGGCAATAGCTTCGTAGATGATCTGATGATACTGTACTATGAGCCAATATAATGGAACCTGTCGCCTTGGTAGCATGATACCGGTACTCTATAGCCGCCGGTAAATACGGCATGCGCAGAAGAACTGCCGGACTCAGTGCACGCGGTTCGAGAATTACTTGCCGTTAGACAAGCAGGGGAACACCCACCCACTCTTTACGGCTAAACATGTTTCTGTGTCGGACGTGCAAGATGATATTCTCGAGTGAAACTGCTACGATGAAGGTTCAATCAGTTCGAAACTGTCTCAATCATAAGATCAATTACCTGCTGCTGCTAGCTATGGAATTGATGAGATGAAGCAGAGCTCTACATGAATCATCAAGAGCTGTGGAATGAGAACCAGGACCCCGATGATACTGTAACCACGAAGCAGAAAATTCACTCCAACAAAGTCTGTTCAGAAGTCAACCGCATTGGCCAATGTTCTCAGCTCATTCTCAGCTCCGTGCCCTTGATTAGGCGTACACTACTCCGTGCCGTTGACAGGGCTGAAGAGCCGCACAGCATGAACGAGCGAATATCTTTGACACGATGAAATTATAGATGCCTGCCGGCTGGTGAGCTTGATCCAAACTTGCATTCCCTTGATTGGCTCGGGGAACGAATTCCGGAGGTTAAACAGTTGGCGAGAGCTTCCCCTGAGAGCGTGGAGCTGAGACCGTCGGAGTTCGGTGTCCCGAATAGGCAACCCTGGGATCTCACATCGCGGATACTTCACCCGTCGCGTCTTCGGTGTCGAAAAGCGTAGGTCTTCACGTGGGATCGAGACACGGCCTGGGTGCTGCTGCACGGGGGCCCAATGAGGCCAGCAGATTCGAGACAAATTTGATGTCAGGAGTAGGTACCGAAATAGTCGACCGAGGTGGCTTTCCGGTAAGACTGGCCTCCAAGTTTCTGCAGCCTCACCCCACGGTCCGAATCTAAGTGTAAAACATTGGGTTCAGTGTAACTTCCCGGACGCCCAGACCATGGAGAAGAAAGAGCCTGGGGGCCTGCTTGTTCCAGGATGTGATCCCGTACCCGTGCCATTCTCCGTCCGATATGAGCGGCACGCACGCGAGCACTTTCCAGTCTTTGCGAATCGAATATGCGAATCATTTCAACCTGTTCACGGACCAACAGTCGAAGTTAGACCCCAGTGAAATCGACAAATGATTGGCGGGTGGTAGACATCTGCAGACGACATGTCGCGTGTAAGCGGGTGATTTGAAAAGGTGCCACAAATTTCCAGATATAGTAACAGCAGCAACGCCGGAACGCTGACTATCGTTATACATCCTCACTGAGGCTGGTGCCGAGACTGAAGGCTGAGACGAAACAAGCCTCGTCAGCAGCAGCCTTGAAGGCGATGACGTCGATCAGCCATTCCAAGATTCTCGATTTTCTTGAAGGGTGCTGGAATATCCCGTGACGATCGGGAACAGCGGAGGACGAGGTGTTGATAACACCCACCAGAGGTGGAAGCACAGCAGCAAGAGATCGGATCTGGATCTTGTATTCACTGGGAAACAGGAAACCATTCGACGCCAGTAGAAAAGCGAGACCACCGGGAAATATCCGAGAGAGCCGTAATTACGGTCGGTCGGTGGTTCTGTCGAGTCCGCCCGTCAAGCTTCCGCCACTTACAACCGGGCCAGTCTAGGGTCATCTTTGTCTTGCCATTTTTGCGAAGCTTCTAAGTCGATGCCCTGCAAGTGCGAAACCCGTCAGTTTCAATTCACATCTTTCATTTAGCAAAGAACATTGCACACACAACTCGGCCTCTGCCGCATGGCTAGCTATGCCAGGGCAAAAAAGGATGTGACTCTGGTTTGCTATGATGCGGAATGGATCATCATTCAGGGACTTGCGCATGCATGGGACCCCCGACTGTGCCGAATCCAGAGGGCATGATGATCACTGTGGCGGCGATGGTTCAGGGCCGGCCGGTACATGTGTTGAGCAAGGCAGACAAAATAAAGCACACACCGTCTCCATTGGAGGGCAAGGTTTCTGTCAGAAAAAAAGCTCGTGCCACACTGATTTAAGCTGTGCATCATTGGTTACACTCTGTGGGGGAATGCACAAGCACAACTTTGACGTCGCTTTCCCGATGTCAGTTTGAGACGTCTATATGCTGGTTTCAAGACGTTTCATGAGTTGAAGATCTGGATAATCTCATAAGCAGTACAGTACTGTACGCATATGGGCTACGTAGAGGGTGGACTCGAGCACGATGGATCGACAGCAGGGCACCGCGTGTCTTACCAGCGCCTCTGGCCTCGTCTCCAGACTGACATCACTTTGAATCCTTAATGGCAGAACCATGTGCTATACTGATATAGTTTCTTTTTTTAATACACAAAGTGTAGTCATTTGGTTACATGTGAAATACAGGCGAATACTCTTTTTCATGCGTCGTCAGTTACCCCTCAGCAGCTGATGCGTTACTCTGGAGATCAACACACCGACCTAATTTAGCTGGCACTCAACGAGCAACGCTCTCCAAAGACAGTAAGCTTCTAGGTGATGCCTGGGAAAGGGACTTAAATGCAGCGCGTCTATTGGGTTTCCCAGTGATGCCTTGTCCAAGGACATCCACTCATCAGCAACAGCAGCACACCACCGAAACAGCTGGCCGATCTGCAGCGCGACCGTGCCTTGCTCATTATCGCACTAGCGTGGTATATCTGCACTTGTGAGGCAGGAAACTCTGAGAAGATCTATTTGTTCCGCATATCCCTTGGCGCTGGGCATGAACTTCGATAGGAAGAATAGGAGGCGAAACTCCGTGATCTCAGTGTATTCGCTGCGTGTATAACGCACAGAACAAATCAAGTTGGCTGGTTTGATGCTGTCATACCTGTCGCACCGCATTTGACGCTGCCGCGCCTGAAGCTTGCGCCAGGCCGTGCGTGTCCGTCATCACCATCCAGGGTGTGGCTCGCGCGCTTCCAGCTGTTCGAGACCATTGACGCGCACGTTCTAGGCCAACAGCAGCCTATTCACGACGGTCTTGCCAATCCTTCAGCAAGCGACATGAACATTGCATGTTGATGGGAGACGAGTATGGCTTTGATGACTGCAACTGCAACTGCCTGCAGATGGCCACGTACCTAGTCCCCCAGACAACAGCTCAACAGACTTCCACGGGTTGTAATTGACGAGGCAGCGTCAAGGGAGGATGGCCGGTTGACTCATGCCGAGTGATTGGTTAGGGTATAAACTTCTGATATTAAGCACTTCTCCACAGCTGCCATGTGCAGTGACGATGAAGCAGCAGGATAAAGTTTTGTAACGCGGGGAGATGGATAACCTTCCACTGCAAACGTGCTGTGTTGTTTTGTGTCGTGTGAGAAGCCAGCGAAGCCCATGCGTCAGTTCATGGGGCTTGGGAGCCTTTCTGGGATTGTGCAGAGGCTACGTCTGCGATGCAACCGTGGCCGGTCGGCCTGGCTCTGACAACTCAAGATCAGCTAGACTATGGATCATAGACGGCTCGCAAGCTCCATTGATTAACAATCTCACAACACGGCGTTATTCGTAATAAGTGCACAGTAAGTAACTGTCTTCCGCTTCACAGTTAGTGGAAGAGTTCTCCGTCGTGGGGCACCATAAATTACCCCCGAGCCCCCGACACTTCAGCGATAGAGTTTCCCATTAGGGTATAGTTCGGCCAGTTCAAACCAATCACAGACGTCATCAACGTCCCAGTGTCCTGCCCACCTCCATCAACCGTTTATTCTGTCAGCCACAGCCCGGCCAGGTCACTCACTGCACTCAACCACCAGATTTTTCCCGCTGCAATCCTGGCTCGTCGTAGTCCATCCCTGCCACTGTCGGGTCGGGGCTCTACTGCATGTCCACCCGGTGGACCCTTGCTCGCTGAGACGAGACAGAGACAAAGACAGCCTTGTCTTCCTTGTCTGTAAGCTGCACCAAACATCATCCTCCATCTTTTTTTTTGTCTCTCACCCCCATTCTTCCTTTCACCTCTCTCCTTGTCCCTTCTCCTTGACCGAGCTCCCAGGACCTGCTTCAGGATCCCCCACGCTTTGGGCACTTGGATACTTGATCTCGTGCTTCCCACTTTGGATGAAGTTGCTTGTTCAGCTCATTGTCGCCAAAATGACTTCCACACTCTTGTAGCCGATACCTGCAACGCGCGAGCACTTGCACCAGGTTGCATCTTCGATCTGCATGTTCGACTTGACTTTACCCCTTCGACTCAAAGCCTAACTCGCTTTTACCAACACAACTTCCTCCCTCACGATAACCTCGCTCTTCACCTACCACTATCCGACCTCCACCTCCAAGTACTAGTGTCAAGCATTACCAGCATCATCATTACTAGAGCGTGTGTCTACAGATAACATGGCTTCAAAACGCAACACAAGACTCTTTGTGGACGAACCCACTCATACCAAAGGTCAACAAACACCGAACGGCACACAGTTCCGTTCAAGACGGGGCTCTCGTAGCTCTAGCAGAGACGACATGATGCAAGAAGTAGACGCAGCCCTCTCGCTTGGCCGCGATGCCTCGAATGCCAGTTGCTCTCAGAGCCTTTCCGCCGTAAACATGGAACCCTCTCTGTCCGCCTCCTCCAGAACTAGTGATTCAAGTAGTAGGTCGCATAGCCCGGTATCCTCGACCTTTCGCTGATTTCAGCTTAGCTTCATCTATATCAGCATATCAGTCACATTCGTCCGAGTACATTGCACCTCTCGATGGACGACCGCATAACTTTGGTATTGTCGTTCCCGGTGTCTACCGAAGCAGCTTCCCCAGGCCACACGACTTTGAGTACATCAAGGGTCTGGGTCTCAAGACAATTGTGTGAGTAGTTCTATTATGGTACACTCCGGTTCTGTCACTAACAGGCTGTAGCACTCTTGTCAAGAAAGAAGAACTGGATCACGATCTAGAGACATTTGTCAGCCGTGAGGGCATCCGACAAGTCGTCTTCAACATGAAGGGCACTAAGAAGGAAGCCATCCCTCTTAGCACCATGAATGCGATTCTCAACATTGTTCTCGACAAGTCGAATTACCCGCTACTGATCCACTGTAATCACGGAAAGCATCGAACTGGATGTGTTGTGGGAATCGTCCGCAAGGTCGCCGGCTGGGATGCTGAGAGCGTTGTTGCAGAATATAAGAGCTACGCTGAGCCCAAGGCTCGCGAAATCGACGTCACCTACCTTGGTGACTTCCAGGTCTCAAGTCTGGTTATGTCTAACGCCAATGCGCCGAAAGATATCCGCACCAAGTGTGGCCGCCTGCAACCGCGCACCTTCTTTCGAGCCGTCATCTTCTCCACCTGTGTCTTGTTGCTGTGGTTCTTGTCCGGATCGAGGATCACAGCTACAAGAGAAGACCATCTTCTCCTTTGAAGACAGCATCCCGACACCCCTCAACCACACCATATCGAAACAATTATGACAACTTCTTCCACCAAAAATCTTAGTTGAATACAACTCGAACACACACAACTCACATACGTTACATGCTTTACAGACCCTTTTCCTTACATATATAACAACCCCGATTCTTGAGGATCCAACGACGAAGAAATGGGACTCAGATTTCCAAGGACTCGAAGGCCGGATGGCTCAAGGTTTTTCTTTTCACGACTTACTATGCATTTTCACGGCACGGGCCGTATGGGTTTGGGAGACGAATCAAGGGCTGAGAATGTCTTCCGGACTGGCGTTTTATTCTAAAGAGATGGAGAGGCATTGGCTGCTAGACAGGGACTAAAAGTCTGCGAATTTGAAAACTTTCCGCCTGTTGATGCGATGAAGAAATAAAAGGCGTATTGGGATACAGGATTTGAACTGTATTAATATATACCCACTGATGATACCTGGATAGCCAGCGTTGGGTAAAGAAAATAAGAAAACAAAAATGCTCATATTACAAAGTGTGCAATGGCTCATGTGATGTTGGCCATGTCATTCCTTGTGCTGACGTATGCTGTAAGCTTGCAGGATCGGACGGAATAGTCCAAAGCTGATTTAAATGTCATAAATGAATACACTCCGGGCAAATATTACTTAAGATGTGATCCAAGGGTCGACGGGGGCTGATTATTGCTATATTTGGGCAGCCTGCATATTCGTATTATGTGTCAGCCGCAAGGAAATACGGACAATGGCCCTTTTCCCGCTTATATATGGATTGCATTGCATTGCATATTCCGTCTTATATGTAGATGCATCATGTCTGCCAGGGCTTCGTTGCAGACCAAGCAACTCTGAGTTATGATCTCGTATTGACATCACTCGGCGGTAAGCCCGTCTGATGCATATTGAGGTATATTGAAGATATCGTATTGCTTCCGGAATATGCCCTACCGTCAAAGGATTCGAGATGTTGCTCTCGTGATGGGAGTCAGAGAGGAAAGGGTGCCTTTGTCTGCTCGGGGTTGTGGGCGTACGAGAAAGGAAGTTACCAAGATGTACAACAAAAGTAGCAAGATACTCCAAGACTGAGAGTTCATTGGTACCGGTAGTTTGTGTATTTTGCCCTATTTTACACTGGCCCAAGGCCTCCATTACCATCGAGTTTGTGTATCCGCATCCATTCGCCATGGCTGCCGTTACCTCGAACACAGTATCTTAATTCCATACTTTGTATCAGACATATCATACAACGCCACATCATACAAATCAAACCACCCTAGTTGGCCCAGCGGTTCCTCTCCACTCTTGCTTCAGCATCTTTATCAAAGTCCCCATTGGCGTAAACCCATCCTCCAGCAACACAATTAGCCGCGCCCAAACCGAGCGCAGTGCCACGTACGGCACCACGGATGGAGAAACGACCACGGAAAGGCTGACGACGACGCAGGGCCAGCAACACGTAGAGGCCAGACCAGGCAGCCGTTAGGCCAGCGCTGCCCGTCTGGTACCCGGAGAGGTTGAGGTAGGATGAGAAGAGCAGAGGAGGGGTGAAGAGGAAGAGGGGCAGGCTTGGGGGCCGGGCGTGAAGGGCGGCGATGAGGGTTGCGAGGAGAGATGGGGGAAGTGAGTTGGCTATAATACGATCAGTTTATGCTTCTTTTCCCTCAAGTTTGAGTCACACGGTGAAGTTGGATGAGAAGTTGTGGTTGCACGTGAGTGAGTCGAGGTTGGGTGTTTTACTTACTGCCCCAATCGTTAAGGTAGCCAAAGACAGACTTGGACTTGGCAGGCGCCACAGCAGATTCATTCGCCATGGTTGTCAATTTGCGTAATTGAGCGCGGCTGTTGCTATTGGATCTGGGCAATAAGCTTGGAGTCGTGATGCTCACAAAAGATTTGAACTATGCTACCCCGGTCAACTTGTGACGTCGTGCATGGGTTGCTGAGCCGGGCCTGATGACTAAGGCGCATCGAGCTTCTACCTAGAATCGAGTCACATGCCTGCAACTGCACCTCAACTACACGACTTCCAGGTTTAGCCTGCTGTACAAGCGGGACAGTTGATCCTTCAGCGCGCGGCATACAGTAACACGACAATCCTTCACTGAGAAAGCATCTACTTCCGATTTCTGATCTATCTGCGACATTACTCGTCGACTCTCCCATAAGCCGAATTGACCCGTCTTGAGCTCTAGCACAAGCTCCGCCACAGTTCAGTACCCCAAACGGGTAGGTCATATCGTGCATCAGAAGTCGCCAACAAGAAACAACATTCGATATTCCATGGCTCGTGTACGCCTTGCCATTCTCGGGAATAGCGGTCTGGCCAAGACTCATCTATATATGTGTAAAAAAAAACAAGAAAGAAAGAAAGAAATAATTAAAGAAACATGATGTACGTGAGCTATGGCAGGGAAGAAACCTTCTGACATGAGAGAGAAAATAACATGATTAAAAGGGGGGTATAGTGAGAAGGGAAAGTCTAGTCATACAGTTTCGCCAACTGTCTCGTCCATGTCATGATGTCGTTACGATCGAATCAGCCTTGCCTCGACCCAAGATCAGTGTCCACTGTGGTAATAACGCGGATCGTGTGAGTAAGCACTCTGAGTCTGATCATCGTCGTCATAGCTCTCACTGTAGTAGCTCTGACCGTGTTGCGCTGAGTACTGCGAGTATGATGCTGCATCCCACTGTTGGTAATTGTGGTCGTAGGCCTGCATGTTATACTGGTCCCCCGAGGGTCCAGCCGTGGCATAGCCTCCTCCGCTCGAATCAGCACTAGAAAGCAGGTTCAGATCGAACCCGTCCTCGGGGGTGAGTTGTGAGAAGTCGAACTGGCTCAGCACACCTCCTGCCTCCTCGCCTGAGGTTGCTCTGCGGCCGTGGCCTTGGCTCCTGCTCGACCGCTTGGACGAGCTGTCGCCTCGCCGAGAGGTAGAGCTTGAGGGACTCTCTGCGTCTGTTGACTTGCGGGGACTCTTCTTCTTTGACGACTTGGAGCCTGAGCGAGTGTAATCGCAGCGAAGACCATTGCTCCGACACCGTTCGCAGCCATTCTTGTCTCCACTACATCGGAGCTATACAGAAGTCTTGTCAGCAACTAGGGTCTTGTAGTGAAAGAGGTTGACTATCCAGCCTTGGAAGTGGGGGGTTTGGAACGGAGGCAGGCTAGGCGAGCCAATGTCTTGCAGGCATACCTTCTTCTCATGGCATCTATCGCATGCCTGGTGGGAGCTGGAGCGGGCCGTGACAGGGTCGAAGCCATTGCGAACGCTCTGGACCTCATCCGTCTCAGGGTCGTACTTCCACGTTCCGAACATGGCTATTGATGACTGTTATTGATAAACGACGAGTGAGTGAGTCCTGGGTGGCCCATAGAATGGATAGCGGGGGTAGGAATAATAGGTGGTGATAGGCAACTGCCAACTAGTATGGACTGATAGACAAGGTAGGTATTGCTTGTATATGGATATAGATTGGCCTCGAATGACTGCTGCGACTTGATCTCTGCCTGATAATGAAGCATCTCGTGGCGGTTTTAAACCTCGAGGCATCTCTGCCGGGTTGCAGAGGTCTTATAGGCAACCGCGAGTTCATCCAACAATGTTGAACTGCAAGCATCGAGGACCCCCTTCCGGTTGGCATAAGGTATCGTACCGAGCCGCACTGCCAGGCTCCCGTTGGGATAGACATGTGTCTGTTGGTTGTGCGCAAGGCCCCCCCTGTCTCCGATCTGTGTCTCTGTCTAAGTGCCCGCACACCATTACTAGGGTGGTTTCTACTATGTGAAGTGTTTTTTTTCCCCTGGCGCGATTACGTTGTTCCTCTTTTAGAAAGCGCTGCCCCCTTGAGAGGCTGCCTGGTTGTCCTTTTTCATAGTCTGATTGATGGGTCAAAGCAGAGACTCCTTCGTGGTACCCTTGCAGAGTTGTTAAGTTGGAGTTGAGAAGAGTCTAAGCGGGAACACGCGCCATGAGTGGTCCGTCTCCACCCCGTGCCTGGAGGCTGGAGTAATTCCTTCGATCGTATCCATAGACCATTGGAAACTCCCCTTTGTATGGATTGCCAATATCGGCGTGGCTGTGTTATGTCATGGATGCTCTAGTATATTGATAGTATAAATGGTGTAGCAGTGCATACAGCAGCCCCTAAATAAGGCTCTTGGGCCTTGTGAGATTGCCACGCTTAGCCAGGGCTCTCACTCTTCCTTATCAAGGCATGCATGGAACAATTGCATTCTCCTTCGACGTGCCTTGCATCTTGTTCTTACGGATGATCTGCAACCGATGATGAAAGAGTTGCCAGAGCTGAGCATAACCATGTCGTCCAAAAACTATATGTTGTTGGTTCCTAGTTCGCAACGTGGGGTAGTTAAGGCAACAACGCAATTTTAGGCAAAAGCCTCCACAGTCGGTAGAGGAGCCGACAAAAGACCCTGGCAGGTCATTTATTATTAACCCATATTTTGACGATATTATCGTGTCATGCTAGCCACAGACGGGGAGTTGAGTCATGAACTAGCGGGACTTTTTTTATTCTTCCAAGAAGGGCATTGTCCAGACGATGATGCTTCGTATGGGAATCGAAAATTACAGAACAATACGATTTAAAGTGGTTGCATGAGGTGCTCAAGGTGGGCACGGTCAGTCGATGTAGCAGGGCTACGAAGAATCGAATTGAATTGGATTGACTTAAAGACTGGGCAACATCCACTGTCAGCCTTGTACGGCACAGCATGTTGTACGAGTATTGCGATAGCGTTGGTGGTTCGAATTTAGGCAGACTGTGGAGGCTGAGGTTGTCATCCTAGACTCTCACCTCTCACCATTACTTTGCATCATGGGACTAACGAAGCAGGCCTCATAGTTATCACCTCGTATATGTTTCTATCCAGTTTTGACTTACATGCCAACAATCTTACTCACTTATCCAGTCTCATCCCCATGGCATTCCCTTTATCTGCTTGATATAACCGTCACATCTGGCGTCAGGAGTCACGCCGCCCAGTGCACCCGCTTCACCTCCTTGACCTCAAGACACTCGGCGTATCGAATCAACTCGTCCATTGGGATCTGCTTGCCGAGATTCTCCATCCTGCCGTCATCCCAGTGCACGACGACCTTGACATGTCGCTTGTCAGGCGCCAAGAAAGACGCAATACGATCACATGATGTACGTGGATTAAGTGAAATCGGATATGAAGGGCCGTTTTCGCGATTCAACGGTCCCTTGGTTTTGTCCTTCACCTGAATGAGGTACCTGCCCTCAGAGTTGCATTTGTTGCGCAAAGATTTCTTGCCTTTGTGACGCATATCAGGGGTTCGACGGTGATTGTTGTGATTGTGGGCTATGCTCATCGGATGCGGGCAACAATTGCAAGTACACTTTGTAGGGTCCATGGTTCGATACTCTCCTTGTGACTTGAGAGGCAAAATGTAAGTGCCATATGTTGAAGCTTTGGAGGTCGCCTGTGACCCCCAACCGCTGTTGAGATGCGTATTAATTTCTTCCCTCTTTGCACGAGAGTTCTGTCTCTCTGGACGGGGACGTTCTGCCTTCTTAGGACGATCTTCTCTCCTGGGTTGAGATCGTTCTTCTCCCCACGTATAAGGGCGTTCAGCCCTCCTCGAGTAAGAGGGTGAGCGTGACACACTCGGCGCGCGGTAGTAGTGGTCATGGTCACGACTGCTGTAAGGCTGATCCTGATACCTTGAATCGGGGGTTCTATGGTCATTGTTCTGTGAAAAAGATTGACTTCGCTTTTTGGCGGCCGCAGCGTTAAGATCGTAACGTTGCGATGAGTAAGACATGATAGGATTTGTTTGTTTCGGTATACAAACCTGTTTTCAGTGGTTGTTGATTTTGATTCGAGGTTTCTTCTTGGTGGCCAGGTTCGTGAGTACTAAAGTTAGTTATCTTCCATCTCCGTCGCATGAACATCTGGTTTATAAGTACTGAGTATGGAGAGAAAGACTCGCTGCATGTCTTTGGGAGAGCTCCTCAGAACTGAACACCACCATATCGTCGGGTTGAACACGATACTGCGAGCAATGCGTTCCCTTTGTTCAACGCTCGAGGATGAAGATGATGTTCACTTGAGCATTTACGGTCTGAGTGGCTGTTCCAATCCCAGCCTTCGACGAACTGCTTCGCATGTTCATCGTCAAAGAATAGTCATCAAAGAAATCCAGGTTTCACAGCTTCAGAACTTCCGGACTTCCGCAAAGCTCATCTCTGTTCTAACGTTTGCTGTTCAAGCCTAGGCAACTAAGCCCATCAAATGGGAAGAGAACTGGCCTCTACGCGCGTCCCAAGGCGGCAGGTCGCGCAATTTGTTTGATTCAGCCAATCCCAGATGGAAGCAATAGGAAGACGGAGGAATCGGGGCTTCAGCGGAGACCGACAGTTGACACTGATAGAAATAAGTCCCCTAAAAAGCACAAGATAACCAATCGACTGTCGCATGTCGATTACCTGCGGCTTCCCCACAGTGGCCAAAGGGGGCTAAGGGTGCGGCAAAAGCCACAGGCCACTCTCCAAAAGGCCAGCAAAGACATCCCCATTCCATTCCATCCCGCATTTTAATCTTTGCACCTCATCAACTCCAAACTTTGGCATCGCCTCTTTTTCTTTTCTTCTTCCCCCCAATCCTTACTGGCTTATACAACTCATTAATTCAAGATGGCTATCTCTCCTCAGATGTAAGTAGTTCTTCACGCGACATCTGTCGCGCAAATTCCTCCGTGGCGCAAACACGCAGAGGGGGAGCAACAGCGACGAGAATGCTGACATTTCTTGTGATAGCACCAACCTGATCATCATCCTGGGTATGATGCAGGTGTCGAAGCGCGTTCCCTTCGATGATCCTTTCGTGCTCAACGTTGTCCGCGCCGTCTACCTTGCCAGCAACGTCATCATCGCTGCTCTCTACTTTTACACCCAGCTGAAGATCAACAAGAAGAAGGGTACGATGACTTTTCCGTAGCTTCCGTGAAGAAGCTTGAGCTGGCGCAGTACTAACGTGAACTCTCACAGACCTCACAACCCTCAAGTATGTCGAGCCCGCCCCCATGGGCTCCACGGAGGAGGGCAAGCTCGTCACCACCACCGTCCACGCCTACGACAACCAGCAGATCCGCACTGCTTTCCGAAGCCAGGCTATGGGCGTTGCCATGATGGCCTTCATGCATATTTACATGAAGTACACCAACCCTCTTCTCATCCAGAGCATCATCCCCCTCAAGAGCGCCTTCGAGAACAACATGGTTAAGATCCATGTTCTTGGCCACCCCGCCGCTGGCGACCTCAAGCGTCCCTTCAAGCAGCCCCAGGGTTTCATGAGCGCCATGCAAGGTGGCGCTGCCCAGAGCGACAAGAAGGCAGTTGAGGCTGCCGAGCGCGCTGGCCGTGGTGGCGCTAAGGAGGAGTAAACTGGGATTTCTGAAAGGATAATTTCATGCTCATAAGATCGGCTTGGGACGTTGTAAGCTAAGGTTGATAGACCTTGGTTGTACTATAATACAGGTGTCATGATACGTAAAAGCATTTGTGTTGGGTTGTGGCGAATGGTAAATCCCAGGCCTTGATGTTTCGGTAATTCCATGAAATAACATCTGGCTCACAAATCTGCACACTATCAAACGAAAATACATCACTTACGATAAAGCTCTGACTATCAGAACTCTGCTGTTATGACTAAAATCTGTGAATTGTAATCACGTTTTCTCGTGTAAATTGGTGACATAATTCGGATTTTAGATCGCGACAATCCGCCCCTCCGCCACACATGGCCGTCATATCGAATTGCCTTGATCCTTGACTTTCCAACTCCGTCCTGAAATTCCCAACTTGTCATTTCCTTTGATCGCTTTCCTAAGGGCGTTGCGAAACTTTACGATTTACTTTCTTCGTCGTTCTGACAATACTCGTCTGCGTCTACCTGTCTATATTCGCCCCGCCATGGAACGACCATCCACGCCACCCAGGACGACAAGGCCTGCGCCTGCCATCACCCCCCCGACCCCAGAAGTTACGAAGCGCATAGTATGTCGAAGGCAGAAGCCAATGTGGAAGTATGTATGGCCAGCTGACTTGTATCCAGGAAACGAATCGACTCCGCGCAAAGGCAATTCGAGACCAGCGTGAAGCAGAGCAGCGAGCGACTGGCACCGTGCCCGACATACCCAAGAGCTCCGGTGGCTTTGTGCCAACAGACGACGTCTATATCTCCAAAACTGCCAATGGAAAGCGGCCGTACAACGCCATATCGACAGCAGAGTCTCCTAAAGGAACAAATCGAGATGGGCGCAAGAAAGGTGACGAGGAGTCACTGCGGCCCGCGCGCAAGTTCACAAAGTTCGTCGATTACAACATGAGTACAATGACGGATACGAAGGGCGGTTTTTTATCGACAGAGGATGATCCCAACAACTATGCTCTTGGCGGCAAGAAGCCCGGGCAGCCCGAGGATGATCAGAGACCGAAACACATGAGCGTTCAAGAGTGGGAGAGACTACAGCTGATACGGAATTTGAAGCGGCTAAAGGCAGGACCTTTTGAGCCAGGCCTCAGTGTGCTCGCTGATGATGAGACGCGGAAGAAGTGCCAGGATTGCAAGAGTCTGGAGATTGACTTTGTTTGGGAGGAGGTTTTCCATCTCTGTGTCTGCAACAAGTGCAAGGAGAAGTATCCGGAGAAGTACTCATTATTGACCAAAACTGAGTGCAAAGAAGACTATCTACTTACAGATCGTGAGTTACTTCACTCGAGCATAGAAACTGCCATCACTGACACGAAACAGCGGAGCTACGAGATCCCGAACTATTACCTCATCTCTCCAAACCAAACCCTCACAAATCTCACTGGCACGACATGATGCTCTTCCTCCGATGTCAGGTAGAAGAATACGCAATCAAAACGAAATGGGGTTCAGCAGAGGCACTAGATGCCGAGTACGAGAAACGTGAGACGCAAAAGAAGGCTCGCAAGGAGGCCAAGTTTAAGGAGAAGCTGTTAGATCTCAAGAAAAAGACACGAACAGACGCTTTCCGCAGGCAGGCTGGCAATCTGAGCAAGTCTGGAGCGAGCAAGTTTGGTGATACAATAGGTGGTGGAAAACATGTCCATGAGTGGGGAAGGACGGTCGAGAATGAGGACGGAATGACGGTTAAAACGTGTGTTGATTGTGGTATGGAGGTCGAGGAGATGGAGTTTTGAGTGAAACAACAGAGGTTAAGGTTGCATGCTTTGTCTGATAGCCAGGGGTTGGAGTTGGGGAATTACAGGACGCTATTAAACCACGAAACAAGGTGTCTGAATTTAGGTTGGAAATTGAAGGTCAAATACTTAACGGGAGATGTTGTTTGCTAGTAGCGTTTGCTTTCTGTACAGCGCTCTTGAGAAACTTCCCTGTTAAGATTTCGGTCCCCATATCGGTAATCTGCCGTTAGCCAGGGGTATACCGAGTTGATGCCTGACAGCCTCACAACATTTGCAAGGTCAAGCTTGTTCAACCCTGATTGGTCAAAATCTCAGCGGCAAAGCGTCGATACAGAGAGCATAGCACCAACTAGCAGCGTGGAAGTACAGGGCAGCACACAGGACAGCACAACAGACGCACCTCCAAGCACTGGCACCGGCAAGCTTTCTTAGCAGCACACGACCTGACGCCGATTTTTCGACCTGGTATCGACAGAAAGCAGACCACGATATAGCGACTTGACTATCCGTCTTGCTTCTTCAGAACTGAATCTCTTCCGAGACAACAACACGTGCCAAGGCTCGTTGAATCGTGCGCGCAGGAGCTTCCAACCTCTTGCCTGGCCTCGTCACATCATATCACATCCAACGCAACGAGCTCGTCCGACTTCGAACCGGCACTTGCTCGCCGCTGTCGCTCTTCATCCCATACCGACTCGAATCTCCATGCACCCGCCCAATTGAGAGAGGCGCGCCGCGATGGGCCCGAATGCTGGCAACGGCGTGGGCGGCCTGGAGATGGGGCCCATGATGCAGGGTAATGGCTCCAACCTGCCCCAGGCCACCGAATACACTCTCCAGGGCGTCATGCGCTTCCTGCAGACCGAATGGCACAGACACGAGCGCGATAGGAACTCGTGGGAGATTGAGAAGCAGGAGATGAAGGGCCGTATCGCCAACCTTGAGGGTCAAGCACGGAGAGCTGATGCTACCCAGCGCGTGCTGAGGAAGTATGTGACTATGCTGGAGCGCAAGGTTAAGGAACAGACGGCTCAGCTGCAGGGGCAGGAGGCTGTTGATGCGGACACTGCTGCGAAGAATGACCGGGCAGCCAAGATCCAGGAGAAGCTCAGATGTGAGTAACACCCCCTATATGCCGGCCTGGCTGCGCTAACGTTTTGACAGCTTCCTTGGAGGATATGCCTGTTCCAGGCGTCGATGGCGTTAACTATGAGAAGCTCGATCGAGGTGACGAGGATGCTCAGCGACAAGATCTCAAGACTTTCCTCGACCAGTGCCAATCCGAATTCATGTATCTTATGATTACCCCCGCAAACCCGCAACCGCCCCGGGACTCTCCCCCGCTACCGATCATGGAAGATCTGCGAGAAGTTGAGGCGTACGGCATGCCAGCTCCTCAACCTATGGAGCGCCAGTTCCAGCTACCTACGCGAGGTGCCCAGAACCACGCCCAAGAAATGAACTCAAGGATAGCTCAGCAGAGCCATATGCCTCTTGGACAGAATCAGCAGCCACACTTTGCTCAAAAACAGTCAGACCTACAGCCTCAACCTATGATGCGGTCTTCAGCCGAACACCCTCCTATTATGTACCAGAATTCCAACGACTGGCCTACGCCTGTATCCGTTACCTCCCGGCCGGTTGAGGAGCATGCAACTCAAGCAAACCATGCGGTGGAGGTTCTGGGTGGAATGGAGGACACTGTTGAGATTAGAGAGAAGCAGGGGCCTGAAACTGACGGATGGGAGTTTCCTGAGGGTACGTTCCCTGAACCTGGAAACTCCCAGCCCAATCAGTCTCAGCCTAACCGACCCGATACTGATGCCTTTCCCGCCGCTGACAACCTCCCGAAATCACCAGGTCGACGAGACAGCTCCCACCGAAGAAAGGGGTCCATGTCTAGAAGACGAAGCGCCGACCATGAGCTAGCCCTGGCCGCCCAAAAGGCGGAGAGTGGTAACTTCAAGCTAAGATTTGGACTGCGAGGTCATCTTGACACCGTCCGAACAATCATATTCTCTGGAGGTGGCAGCCCAGGAGAGCCAGAAATCTGCACTGGTGGAGACGATGGTATGATCAAGCGCTTCCACATTCCCAGGTTGGATGGTCACCCTGGAGGTCTTGCGCACACAGCGTCAGATCTTGATGTTACCGCCAACTTTACACACCGCGGTCACTCAGGGGCAATTCTTTGCTTGACGTCATGGTCTCCTTCGCCAAACTTCTCGACTGGAGGTCGCGCACAAGGCGACGGCTGGATATTCTCTGGTGGCCAAGACGCCACTGTTCGGGTTTGGGAGCGTGGTAGGGTTGACCCCAAGGCCACTCTCGAGGGTCACACAGACGCTGTATGGGCTATTTGCGTTCTCCCGGCAACTCTTGGTTCAATCTTTGGCAACTCAAGTCCTTACGGTAACGCGGATCGCATCTTGGTCGTTTCAGGTGCTGCAGATGGCAGTGTTCGCCTATGGTCAGTGAGCGCGCCTCCTCAGCTGAGCTCACCTCAACCTGGAACGAACCGAGCTATGACTGGCCGTGGAGGCAGAGTCCGTGGTAACTCGATGAGTTCCGGTAGCGGATTTGCCAGCACTCCCCAGCCTTCTATGGCATCCAACTCGCCCTTTAACCACACACTTGTACACAACATCGCGAGGTCGGACGGTTCCACAGCTAGCCCGACGTGCATCGCTCCTCTGGGCACCACCGGCGAACAATTTGTCGTTTCCTATTCTGATGCTGCCATTATTGTGTATGATACCCGAACCGGTGAACAACTCGGCAACATGGATAGTCTGGAGACATACGACCAAACGATCAAGACCAGTGTCAACGCTGTCGTGGCTACGACGATCGGTCTTGACCAGGCCAACCAAAACCACAGCGGCAACATGAGCGACGAGGACGCCAGCCCAGGTGCCACTGGCGGTGGACGATCAATGGCTGGTTCAGGCGTAGAGGGTACTATCATCTCAGGCCACGAAGACCGCTTCATCCGGTTCTTCGATGCCAACAGCGGTAAGTTGGATGCACAACCTCGAGAATCAACCACTAATGACCACGCAGGCCAATGTACATACAACATGATTGCTCACCCCGACGCCATCTCCAGCCTTTCTCTCAGCCCTGATGGCCGTGAACTCGTCAGTGCTGGTCATGATGCCTCGCTCCGTTTCTGGAGCCTCGAGAAGAGGACTTGCACACAAGAAGTGACAAGCCACCGAGTGATGCGCGGCGAAGGTATCTGCGCCTGTGTCTGGAGTCAAGACGGTAAATGGGTCGTCAGCGCTGGCGGCGACGGCGTGGTTAAGGTTTTTGCACGATAAAGGAGACGGTTCAAGATGTTATGATATTGAGGATTTTGTACGGGCGGTGCATCGTTGCTTGGCGGTTCGTAGTATTGTAACAGTTGGATGATGAGACGAAGGCTCAGCAACGACGTGAAACCCTTGTGTTATAAGTATCTATGCCCTTTGGGAGGTTGGAGAGGAGGGGGATTTCGTTATTTATACTACTCGTCGATACCCGGCATTTAGTAATTGCTTCTGTTTTCATAGCATAGTCACGGGGAGTGTACTCTATAGTAACATATTATTTGTCACTCATCTGCAAAAGGTTATGACGAAATGGAAGGAATATTTGCAAAAAAGAATAACCTGCGATACGCAGGTGGCATACTGACCACTATACTACGGAAGATCAACAGGTCGAAACCTGTTGCGGTGAGAGGGGGCGTTGCAGTTTAAGTCTTATGTAAACCTCGTAGTAAAAGGCTATGACATCATTCTCACTGGCTGGAATGCATGGCTTTACAATATCTTCTCAGTCGAATGGTGTTTCCTGATTGGCTCGTTAAGTTGATTACACTTCACGGGTGACTTCGAAAATTAACATCGCGATATACACTAATAGTAAGTTCTGTTCTCGAAATGGCCATATCTATAATCTCTGAGATAGGCAAAACATAATCCATTGTATCTTTGAACACTAGATTATTGTGCATCATCTGACCTTGCCAAAGTTATGCTATGTTTGATAAAACCGTCCACGATCTGAACCTATTAATTAGGTAGACCTCGCTCTGTTAATGGTCATGATACATACCCATGTATGGGCATACGCGCCGCAAGGCCAGTAGACCAAATGTCCAAGAAAAAACAGCTTGTTTCTATCGTTATCGATGATGGCATTCCTTCTCCGTCATTTGACCACCAGGACCTCCCAGTTACAGTCTAAGAGAAATATCCTTGAGCTTATGCCCACAGCTTCACCCCCGTGTATTTATAGGGCTTTCCAGGGATTGCATCAGTCTCCCAAGGGAAAACCAAACATTCAATGTAACACTTAACCATGGATTCATCACAATTCCAAATGAGATAGCCACCTAGATATCGAAGAGCTGGACACTCATACCGTTGAAGAAAGTGGTCCGCAAAAACCCTATATACGCTCTATTGAGGATGGACTGAGGTTCGGGACGGGACGATGAAGAGTAAGAGTTAACTGTGCCAGTAATTTGAGACTGTTTCTAGCAGTTCCCACGGGGTTTTCACGGCGAGTTTGACCTAGTTCACTGAAGAGACTAGAGACAAGTGTTCATCGACTCAGCATCCATGGACTTATTCGCCAAACTTGGGCGCCCTTCCATATATATATTCTCAGGTTTGGCAGGATAGCTAGGTAGCTTCGGTCTTCTAGAGACATGCTTTGTTAAAGCTATAGTCATCCTAGATTACGATAAGAGTAAGCGCAGATAAAGCCTCTGAGGGTCTCGATTCTAGGTTGAAGGAGCTGAGGTACGGAGTATATTGATGCATTGCCGATCTGGGACATCCAGCCTCGGGCTTCGGCAGCACACCCAATGCACATCAGCTTTGTCCTCCAACTCTAGTCAGCTGAGAAAGATAAGTCAAGCTTATCATCATAATGTGGGATGAAGGTCGAAGGCATAGGCTCAAACGCTATGGCAGATGGTCTGAACTGTGCTATAGATGTGCTTTATATAACTATTGATCTTGCCGAGCGCGTATTCCTGGGGAGCTTAATTCAGTACTATGACTCGGTGCAGCGAGGCACGTTGAGCTACATCTGTCAACGCAATATTAAGAATCAGCCCTTGGGGCATATTCATTTAATCCTAATGTCTCGGTTCTCTTCCGAGGCTGAGTTCTTATGACACAGAACTTTGTAAAGGAATGTTGGTTCCGGGAGCTAACTAGTCATGTAAGCATAAATCTGCATCCCGAGAGTCTAATCCCCTTCCCCAGACCATCTGTGCCCTTTTCTTCTTTTCACCAATCTTCAAATCCTGTTTGCTTATTTCTGCCAAGCAAGCAAGGACCAACACCTGCAGTTCTGGACCGCAGAGTGCGGAGAGACCCCGACCCCAAAGGCGAAGGTGGACCCGATTAGGCAAGTCTGTGCAGCTTACAACCCGGGGAGACAACGGCTCTCCGCACTTTGCTACGTAATAGCCCAGGCA